>JAFELO010001163.1:94710-120840 GCA_017140195.1 Eumaeus atala
ACCTGCGTCTACCCGCGACATCTAGACTACAACCCAGAAACATCTTAGCTCACACAACAAAACCCACGTTCGATGCACCACCATACAGGAATGTTCCGAACGAGACCTTTAAGGTATCAGGGACCCGCGACGTCAGTATCAGGGAAGGACGAACCTCTCAGCCCCTCTCGCCATTACAATAATTGTTAAAATTAGCTCTTACTCCCGTGCCGAGATGCATCTCTCCTAAATGCGAGAGAGAGGGAGTCGGTCTCTCTTTCAACCCCAAACCTAGTCTCGTTCTCATCGCCAGACGAGCACTAAAAGCAATCCGATGAGGCTGTATTAGGATTATCTTCGCTTCCAGGTCCGAAAAAAAAAATACCCGCGACATTAAATTTCCTTTTTGTTATGTCGATACTAGCAATGTTTAGAATAAAATCGGTAATTAGTCCATACTTGGTTTTATCGACCTATAGAATATTTTGAAGTGTATTTCTACAAACTGACTGACAAATTGATGGAGTACTTAGAAAGTTGTAGTAATACTTAAATGTTTGTGTGTATACAATAGTGTGGCGATCTACCTGGTAGTGCTCAAGATGTCCTAGGGAACCCCGGTCAGAGAACAGTGCGCACACATGTTATACCTAACATGACATCAATTGGATATTCTTCGCTGCTTCGTGAGACGGATTCTTTGGATGGACCCTATCGATAGAATCTGCCCCGGCTCCGAAAGGAATAATTACGCCACTGATCGCAGCCGACTAAAATCAAGTGCTACAGGTGACCTTCAGGGTAGGTACTTCACGCTCACCTAAGAACCGCACTGCTTTTCTAGATATACATTTGCGGGGATATATCTTCACGCACTGCCACCGGAGCTGGGTGGGCCGACCGACCAGATGGCTGCATGGGAGTCGCGGATAAATCAAATATCCTCCAAAACCCCGAGGGATAATGCCTCCCTCGTGATAATGATAATAATCTCTCTCTCATAAGAGATTGGACTCTTGGAAAATTGCGCGTCCCTCTATTCCGTTATTATTACTAATATATCTAACCACCGAGACCGCCCCCTCCGAAGACCTGACCCCTGGCACCAGGTAGACAGGCGGCCGATGGCTTATGTATGTTAAATAAAAAAATAAAGGCAGCGGAAAAGTATATGAACGAATAGCAGGGGACAAGTAGAAGAATGAATACAGCCTGTTGACAGAGAGAACGGACAGCGGAGTCTTTGTAACAGTTTTTACCTTCTGACCTTTTGGGTACGGAACACTAAAAATATTTTCGACGTAAGATATAGAACCGCACTATCTACACCGTCGTAGCGAACAAGTAACATGTACAGCATAATTGTATTTTGCCATGAAATCGTTTTATTCCACCATAAACTGCCAGTATGACGGTGGTGTTTTGTGTTTGCTGTGTTGTGTTGTTAGTTCATTTTATACAGTGTACTATAATAAGTGAGTGGTTAATGTTTTCTGAAGTAAACTTATTTAGGCACACTTCACTTGGCGAGAGCTGATGAAGTGACGAGGGCATTACGAAAACGGGGCCAACGGAAGTTGGGAGGGAGATAAAAATTTTCGAAGAGAGAATGAGAAAGAGTTAAATTTCGTATATAGTAATCGAAGCGTATTTTTGTAAGGGCATGGCACTACGCCATGCAGCATTGCAGTCAAATTTGGCACCAACGGGAAAGTAACTCTGGCTCACTCATGTGAGTACTACGATGGCGTCATGGAACAGCTTCACTATGGAGTTCCTCGCTGGCTGTGAGTTGGCGGTGGCCCATTGAATGGAAGACGGGAAAGGGGGCAACGCACTTGCATGACAATTGCAATGTCGTGGACATGGGCAACAGCGTCGGTAGCCATCAAAAGGCTCCGGCTGCCCACTTACAGCCCGACACTCATACAAGTTGTATGTATGAGTAGTACTTGATTGCGATACGAAGTACGCGAACATGACAAAATACTACGTGTAGTTGTGACCGGCAGTAAACCCTCATAGGAATTCGCGGACGTTTAGTTATATTATAAGAAATCGTGATCTTTGCAGAGACGGCGTGCCCTTTCAATGAAATCCACCGCTCTTGCTCTTTCTACGAGGAGTACACCTGCTGGGACTCCAACAGCCAGGTCGAACGTGTCTTGAATCCCGCCAAGAAACTAGATGGATGCAAACCGGGCTGCTTTTGCAAGTATAGTGAAGGTTTAATATATATTACGGATCCTGTCGTGGCTCCTCAAACTTCCCTAAAAACGACTTCCGTTGCGACTTTAAGAGGCGTTTGTTACGTTCGGACTGTTACAATAGGTTTTATAGGGAGTTTAGTACAAGCTAGAACATTGCCACCGACTTTATTTTAAATTTACCAGTTAGTGTTATGCAGGCAGGCAGCGGTGCGGGGAGAGCTCAGTCTAATCGAAAAAAGCCCTATGTGGCCTACTCGAAAAAGTCTTGTCACGCTTCTTACGAATTCCCATACCGCTTAAAGTATATCCTAATAATCCTGCGCAATAAATAACTTCGTTTCAAAAAAATATGTGTGTGTATAGATAACATTATCTCATTACCTATATATGTGCTAAATGTCACCCAAACCCTTTAAGTACTTTAAGCGTTAAAGGAAAACAAAAGTACATACACGCTTATTAGTTTATAGACCTACAAATATTTAAACATCCACTGCATACTTGTTATGAGTACTGTCAGTGTTTTTTGTACACTAACACAAAAATTGAGTCAATATCTTCAAGGGGGGTGACGATGCTACGACTGCTGGAGACGCCCTCATACCTGATACGTCTTTCGATAGCGCGAGTTAGTTTTCGAAAACGCCCTCTATTGCTGAATTCTTGCTCCACAGGGATCATCTTCGAGTGGATAAAATAGGTTCTAACGAGAGCTGGCTATATTACTAAAGCATGAGCAACGCCATCTAGTGGGCGGAATATTATTGCTGACAACGTAAGCGGGGCTGCCCCTTCTTCATCCTACTAATAGACATTTTATGTGAAATTTTCTTATTCCTTTACACAAACACTGCTGAACGGATTTGGGTGAAACTTTGCACAGATATAGATTACGAGTTTTAATAGCAAAAAAAAATACTTTGTGTCCCGAAAAAAATTAGGGATAGAATATATTAGAATAGATTATATACAGCACAGGTATTCTATGAATATAGTAAAATTACCAAATGGTCATGGTGGAAGAGAAAGCAGAATGTGCCCTGTAGCATCTTCTTATGGCTACGTTGTTCCTGGTTTCCCCTGCGCAGGTAGAAGCAATACTCCCGTTCCTTCTTTTGTTATTGGCATGAATTTATATTGAATATCAATAGGGAACCAAACCTTGCCCCGAGCGCAATAGCGCCGCCTCATTTTGCTCTTTTGTCCCCTCTTCTTATAAGTGGGGTACAAAGAGCACCCGCCTCCACGGTTCTCACAAACCGCACGGAAGGCGACACCTTAGGGGTGTCACTTTACGGCGGTGTCTTGAGTGCGAGAGGTACCTTCGGTCATGTCGGTCCAATGCAACATGGCATTATCTCTTACTAAAAACATTTATGTGTTCCAGGGCAGGCCTGGTCCGGAACTACCCCGGAGGCATCTGCATATTGGCGCACCGCTGCAGGGACCTCCACGTGCTGGCCATCCTCAAGGAGCGTAACAATAATGCAGAAATTGAGGAGTTTGAGTAGCATACAAGCATGCAATATACCAATAAAAAAACAAAGTACAACCATAGATTAATTAAATTACAACGTCAATTGTAAAAGAACATTTTAGGACATGATAGGGTTTTGTGTAAATAAAACGACAATAGAACGAAAATATTGCTTATGTGTTTGTGTGTCATTACATTCTGAGAGTATGGCCACCACGTGATATCGATAGAAACTATCAACGGCCAAAGGTCAAAGACCCCGGGCACGCCGGAGTAACGGAACATGTTTATCACTAGACCAAGAAGCGGTAGTTTTTTTCTACTATTAATAATAACATAAAGATTCTTACCTTTGGCTATGTATACACTGTGGCCCAAAGCAAGCAAATACATTAAAGCAAATAGGTAATACATTATATTTTTTTTAATATTATCCGATAAAATTAGGCAGGCACAAGTGAACTGGTCCGAAATGATCAACTCAATGAAGGTTTCTTCCTTCATTGACCTGAGGTCTTCTGACCTCAGTTACACTTCAAATAGTATTGTTTGGTCACCACAAATAGGCATGCGCTTTTTGATCGACTATTTAAAATCGATTTTAGTAAATCGAATCTATTGTTATTGGTGTCAAAGGTCAATTCAAACAACATGATCTGTAAATGACTAACTTTTACATACTACCAAGTTGTAACAATAAACGAGGAATCGGTGCCAAGCTGCCAACGGCTCTCAACATTCGCATGTTAAATAGTGAAGGAGAAACGCTGCTCTTCTCAGACAATTTCCTGCAAGTGCGATTTGTGAAAAGCTGATAGCCCATCAGCTTTTCACAAATCGCACGAAACACGACAGCAAACCTGTAACTTTGCGGCGGTAACGTGCAAGCGAGAGGTGCGTCCCCGGTGCGTCCGGCTCAACTGCAATGCAGCATTGGCGCTCCCTGTTTCGACGACCGGCTGGCTCAGTTGGCAACGTGGCGGTTAGTCCGCGTTTTACACCAGAAGTCACGCGTTCGAAACCCGGCTAGGTGTAACACAAGTCCGGGTACTTAGCACAAGGCCAGACTAACGCGGTGTGAAATGTCCACAGATATTATTATTATTATTATGTCCGGTATACATAACAGTAATAATAATATTCAGTAGCATATTTTATATTACCACCAAACCAAAAGGATTATTTAGATTTTTTCGGGTTTTCAGAACCCGAACTCTGATAAATACGACAGCGAAGGTGGCCCAATGGGTGAAGTAGGGCTGTACTTGAATATGAATATGTGCACAGGTGTCTGAAATAGTATTTGACTCGATTCTACTTGGTTCTAAATAAATCGATTTTTAATGAATGGACATGCCTAACAGACATCCTTCAAGTGGTTCCAATCACTGAATCTACATGACAAAAACTGAATCGATTTCAAAACAAAAAAAATCGAGGTTACTTCTTAATTGGGTAAGGTTATATTTAAACGACCAGGCCTAAACAATGTTGTCGCTACTGCATACAGTTTTTTAACACACACCTTGACAATTTTCATAACACCGCTAAATACTAGCTATAGTCCGTGCCTTCCGGTGTTACCCGCATGTAGTTTAACGGAATCCAATAAGCCGAAGCTGGCCGGCGCGACTGGGCTAAGTCTCACTTACAAAAACCGCCTAAAAATCACTATCCTGTCGCGTTTCGTGCCGTTTCAGAACTGGTATCCCGTTGAGGGAATGAAGTGAGGGAGGGTCACGGAACTGTATAAAACACTAACCGTTCTTGTATAAACAAATAAACTGTACAAATTTATCAAACTATCACTTCGATTGGTTTCAATTTCACTTGAAATCGGAACCGGTTTTAAATGTACAAATTATATTTAACAAATAGCGGAAATTCTATAAAAATAGTTTTTACTTATGAAGTGATAGCACGAATATCCATCAAGAAGTGATG
Source organism: Eumaeus atala (assembly GCA_017140195.1). Lineage (NCBI taxonomy): Eukaryota > Metazoa > Arthropoda > Insecta > Lepidoptera > Lycaenidae > Eumaeus > Eumaeus atala. Next base: position 100,321 of record JAFELO010001163.1, read on the forward strand.
TACACTCCATTGAACTTATCATATAACATTAGTCTCCATTGACTTTATCATATAACATTAGTCTCCATTGACTTTATCATATAACATTAGTCTCCATTGACTTTATCATATAATATTAGTCTCCATTAACTTTATCATATAACATTAGTCTCCATTAATTTTATCATATAATTTCAGTGGTGTGTAATCCATCCCAAAGGAGCCACTCTTTTCGGGTATTATGTCATACCAAATTGTAATTAAAATCTGTTATAAAGATCATATTTGAGCGATCGGAGCCCTCTGGTGAGTACGACACCTACTGATAATGCAGATACGTTTCCGTTCAAGCATCCAGTCTGGCTGTCCCATGTGAGCGAGAGGTATCTCCGCAGTCGTACCGGCCCACTGCACAGCTATGACTAGTGTCATAACAGTAGTAAGAGGTAGTCCTCTTACTACATTCTCGCTAGTTCACTAATTTGTACCCTCGGTCCTTGGTGCGTCTGGTTACAGACTACAAAAATGATTCGCCCTCATTACCTTGATCAATATGTCTCTGTTTACTGTCCCTTTCAAAAGATGTGTTATGGGTAAAATCGGGGCCTTCGAAATGCTTTGCTGTTATATATTTTGTGGTATACGTAGCTAAGGTAATTATAAATATATTTAATATTAGTTTTGTCTTTCCTTTTGTCTTCGCGGGGAAATAAATTTGCTCACTGCCGTCGGTCCTGGGTAGAAAACGATGGGGTGTGTGGGACTCGCGGCTGAGCCGAATACCCACCAAAACCCCGCGGTTGCCATCGACCACTTTTGCTGACGTGCCCCGGATCTATCAGCAGCAGCGCTCCTCGGTGACTGGCCAGCCCCTCATAAGGGACGGGTCTACTCGTTTTTTTTTTTGTTGACGCGGGGAAACGCATTTACGCACCTTCACTGGCCCTGGGTAATGTCCAGCGGTGTGTGGAACTCGCGGCACATGATAGTGCCGAATACCGAATAAAACCACCGCGAGTGCCATCAGTGCCGCCTTGTGAGGTGCCCCGGAACAACAATCATCGGGGCACCTCGACGGCTAGTCAGCCCCCGAAGGGACCAACGCCATCTCTACAGATGGGGCTGTGCCGCACCACATGATAACCCCACCGGACCCCGGACAGTGCAATGGGGTAGAGGTTCCCATCCTCGCCTCTTTCCTTTGCCTCCTCGCCCACTTTTTCTCTTTTGTCCCCTCTTCTTATAACAGGGGTACAAAGAGCGGCACCTCCTCCTGCTCTTTAGCCCCCTCTTCTTATAGGAGGGGTACTAAGAGCCGCAATTGAATCAATGAGGGCCTTGATTCAGTTGGATTCGCCTAAGGTGTCTCGGATCACCCCAGGCTACTGAGCCCCACCGCCACGACAAGGCTTGAACCATGGTGGGACGCTTCGACATGCCGCCTTCAACTGAGCTGCCGCGGTGGTCAAGCTCGAGTTCGCCGCATAGTGTGCGGCGACTTGGGAACACCGCCTCTCCCAGGCCGACGAGGATTTGCCGTCCGTGCACCGCCTCTGCCGACAACTCGCCGGCAGCAAGGAGCAAATTCGCCCGCTAGTACACAAGGACGGGGATCTACGCTACCGTGCTACAGACAGAGCCAACATCCATGCCAGGTACCTCACACAGGTCTTTATACCACTGGCCACCGCCGCGACTGACCGCGAGGACGAGGTGGTCGCACAGGTAAGGGAGTACTTCACCCGCGAGGGCTCCCCTTCTCCACCAGCTCTGGAGATCGCCACCTCAGCAGCACCCGCATTCTTCGTATAACCGAGACAGGTCAGTCGCGCCCTCCTCAGGGTTAATCCCAGGAAATCCCCAGGCGCCGACCGGATCCCTAACTCGGCCCTACGACTTGCCTCCCCCAGGACAGGAGCCGCCATCGCCCGGCTATTCAACGGAATATTCCGCACGGGCCACTTTCTTACCCTATGGAAGACGGGGGGAGGTAATCCTGATCCCCAAGAAGGGGAAGAGCCTCCGGTCTCCCGCCGAATACAGGCCCATCACCCTCCTGCTTGCGCTCTCCAAGGTGTTCGAGCGATTCTTACCTGCCGACTCGAGCTGATCAGTTCGGCTTCAGGACCGAACACTCGACCACCCACCATCTCATCCGCGCCATACACTTCACTACCAATGCCGTCAACAAGAAGGAATCAGTCGCGGCGCTTTTCCTGGACATGGAAAAGGCGTTCGACCGCGTCTGGCACGAGGGTCTTCTCTTCAAACTTATCGCTTCACAGGTTCCCCGTCCTCTAGACGCCATAGTGCGGTCCTTCTTAAGCCGCCGCACTTTTTACGTCAGAGTGGAGGTTGCTCGCTCACTCACATGCCCCATCGAGGCTGGAGTGCCCCAGGGTAGCTGCCTCTCCCCAGCCCTTTTTAACAGATATGTCGACGACATCCCCAGTAACGAGGGAGTCATGGCCGCCCTGTACGCCAACGACACGGCGTACTTAGCTAAATCGCTGAACCACCAGCACGCAGCCGCCAAGATCCAGAGGATCCTGGACATGCTCCCCGACTGGCTGTCGAGATGGCGGCTGAGCGTCAACACCGCCAAGTCACAGGCGGTGATCTTTCCCCGCTGCCGGAGCCTCCCACAACCCTTGGCGATCGGCGGCGAGCCCATCCCCTGGGCCTACCAAGCCAAATATCTGGGCGTCTGTCTAGACGCCGGTTTAACCATGGGTCCCCATGCCTGCGCCACTGCGGCACAGGCCTCCACAGCGCTCCGACAGCTGCAGCCGGCGCTGTCGAGGTTCCTTCCGCTAAAGGTAAAACTCTTGATATACAAGATCATCCGTTCCCGCCTGACGTAACATCCGTTCCCGCCTGACGTAACATCCGTTCCCGCCTGACGTATGCGGCTCCAGCGTGGTACCAATTACTGGCGACCTACCACAAGTGTCGACTGCGCGCGGTCCAATCCAGGGCCCTGCGCCGCATAGTCGACGCCCCCCGTTACCTCAGGAACTCCACCATTTCCCGGGACCTTCAAGTGGAGGACCTCAACAGGCATATAGCCGGCCTGGCCTCCCGCCTGTTCGCCAAAGCGGACGCCTCCGCTCAGACCACGCTCCGTCATCTCGCCCCCTATCACAGGCGACCTTCCGACCGCAGGGCGTACCCGCGCGACTCCGCGCAGTCCCCCTGATGCGCTGGACGCTGGACCGCCGCGGGCGCCCACAGGAGTAAGGACGCCTGCAGTCAGTTTGCTCCTTGTAATCAATCTCTTTATGCTTTTCTCATTGCTTTTACGCTTTCATTCATCAACCATTGCTTCCCCCCTAAGAACTCATGCATCAAGCTTCATCATGCCTCCTAGCTTACTAACGCCTCAAGCTTTTACCAATCATGTTTCCACTCTTCATACTCAATCATGCCATCATTACTCATGCTTCCAATGCTACGCATCCTGTCTCCCTTATTGAATCCTATACCTTTTTGCTCTTTCGTGTCCAGGTCCCCGTAGTGGGGTTCCTATCACGTAAATACGGTACGGGAATAGCTTCCTTCCCCCCTTTTCTTCCTTCTTTTTAGAAAGCCGTGGGGCTCACGCGCGCACCCAATCAGCGGGCATTCCGTCCTTGGTCGCTGGCTGCCACTCGCTGGGCCTTCGCCGGGATTACCGGCGATCTCACCCGGTGGGGGCAGACCGCCCAGGTCGACCAAGCTGTGAGGACGGGTGTCCGGGCCCCACTGGCAACCGCTCCCTAATGTGACCCGTAAAGATCACCACAATGACCGCTCCATGGTAATGGAGTGAGACCCCGCTGCCGCCGGAAGAGGACCACAGTCCTGATACGGCTCCCTCTGCCCCCCTGTGGGGGTATGAGATGACCCACTCGCTTCGACATCCTAAATCAGCCCCCGCCAACGTCGGAGCCGTGGAATTGGGAATATGTAAATAGGGAAAATATAAATAGATGTGAAAACACCAAAAAATTAACAAAATAACTTTTTAATGCAGTGTTTTAATTTTTCAAGGCGGTGTGTTTTCTTATTCTTCTGTTTCAAAGAGCCGTAGATATTTTATCTCAAAATTTAAACCAGATACATACAATCAGTTGGTACTCAAAAATATTCACATAACAGCAGAAGGCCGTTGAAAGCAGATGTGAAATGTGCGCATAAAAATTGAAGGTTGCCCTCGATTTCTCAGATCATGATTACACACACAAAAGAGAAAGATTTTATTCAGTATAGAAGTAATTGTAAAAATATCTTTTTGTAAGTTAACATTATATCATTGGTTTTAAGCTAAGACCTTAGAATAATCGATTATTCGCGGATTCTCTGCTTTTATTCCCGCCATGTCATAAATCGTTGACAGGTTTCGTTGAAAACGCATTGACAGCTGTTGACAGGTGACATCTATTCGTAAAAGATATAGATAACGAGCGAAAGTTAGTTTGTTTTGGAAATACATTTATTTATAGGCAATATACGAGAGCATTCTAAGTCCTTATAATTATGTTAATATAAAAATATGATCTTGGTAACTCGGATTCAATGTTAATATGAAAGACCTTATCATAAAACCGTACTTGTATTTTTTTTTTTTTTGTTAATCATTTCTAATTTCAATGGACGAATATAAGAAAATCAAATCTAGAATATGAGAGGCACATAACAAGTGATTAACTGAAGTGAAGCTTGCAAATAAATGACAAAAGGAAACGGTGAAAGAAATGAAAAATAAAACAAAAAGCGAATTAATTAAAACAGGATTTTGTAAGTGATTAATGTCGTTGTGTCGGTTTCCACAGACTTTTTGTCCTCGAGTGATTAAATTTTATTGTGATTGAGACGCCATGATCATCATCATCAGCCCACGGTCCACACGGAGTTCAGTTAATGGACACCGAGACGGCTGATCCCACCTCGGTTAAATATGTGCAAACCAGCTACCGTAGGACATTACATGGTTACTGACACCCGATTTGCATCTACATGCTCGTCCAATTCACCTGCAATGCGGTATGGCTGTTATTCTACTGCGTGCAAGTAAAATGACATTCAAAAGAATCCTGAATATAATGATCATAAGGCTTTATTAATTTTATTGGTGAATGGGTGCTGATGGACCATGGATCATGCCCCATGGTTGCTGGTGGTAAAGAAGGGGAGTTTCACCACGAGTCACGATATTTATATTCTAATCTAAAAAAACACAAGTTTTTACGGCCTCAGTTCAGCTTCACTCGCCGTGCAGTAACGGGTCATTTCACGCCATTTTATCCTTATACTATTGTATAAGGATAAAATCGTGTGTATTTGGCCCACTGGAGGGGAGGAGGAAAGGAGGGCAACGCATCTGCGTTACAATTGTGCGAATGTTTATGGGCCTCGACAGTCATCAGGTGCCTCTGACTGCCTGCTTGTCACCCTATTCCTCATGAAACCGTTTGTTATCCAAAATTTAAACAATTGGTACGTGATGAGAGCAAATTATTGTTACAAAATATTTGCACGGCATCAAAACTTTAGCGAGCGAAACTGCGGGGCGCAGCTAGTTCACCATACTCTTATTGGTCTCCTAAGTTCACGTGCATGGACTGTCGTAACATGTCGAAAGCAAGCAACTAGATGATGCAGAGCGGAAACCCCTTGCAGCTGGCGGCTGGCTCCAGATGGGTTCGCTGTGTTAACAGGCGTCATCAACACACATGTCTGAAATGTTGAAAAGTTGAGAAGAATTTTATATGAGAACTAAATCTTTTTAGAATTTTCGGAAGACGTCATGCTGTTTTGCAACTGAATCGGGCTAGTACGACGAGCAAGAGGGCATCTTAATGATGATTATGCGCATGTTAATGGGCGTCAGTGGTGGTGGAAAGGATCCAGCCGACACTAGTGGTACTAGACATACACCAGCACCAAAATGTGTGCTGCATATTTTGGTAACAAAGAATACTGTGGACATACAGCTTTACGAGCGTGTGGAAAATCATCAGGTGATGAAAACTGAATTAATGTTGAAAGGTGGACTGACCCCTGTCTACAGCTGATGGGAGATACGCATCCCCATACAAGTATTATAATAGCTAACTGACTGTTATTATCTTAGCAGGAGATCACGAAGCGCCCTCCTCCCGGTCTGAGAGACAGGGGAAGCTGACACGCTCGCGCGTATTCGACTACTCTCTACAGAGATGGCCGCTCTAACCGAAATTTGACCAGGATGATTGTGACTATCGTGACAATATTCAAAATTCAGCTCATCCCAGTTGAGTCTCGAGACTCAGTGGCAGAATCCGTACCCTTATAGGATTTCTTTATTGTACGCCTGTCTGTTCGTCTATCAAGGCTACGTGACGAATTAGAATAATGAAATTTGGTAAAAGTAGTAAGAGCTTGAAGCAGGGGACAAAAGCTTGTTATACAATAGGTTCGTTCGTTTGATAGTTATTTCATAGTTCGTTCCGTATAAAATGAGCACATACACCCGAAAAGGTACATTTGTCAACTTTTACAAGTTGATATGTTCATACTTCCCGTCGGTACGGAATCCTCGGGGTGCACTCAACAGTGGGCCTCTCCGAAAAGGTAGTAGGTATTTCCAATCCGATACGACTTGGGGGATTTCAAGAAAAGAGTATTACTATTCTTTAAAGACCGGCAACGCGAGCGGCGGTCGCCACTATTCACCTGCCCGTTTGTCCACTATTTCATGAAAAAAACATTTGTGTATGATAAAAATAAAAGATTTATCATTAAAATGAGGGCAACCCCAGAACGTATTAATGATATAAACGCATTGAAATTATTTGTGACGACACATACTAGTGTGATGCACTTCCCTCCTACGTCCTCTGACACGATGTTTTGATGCACGACTGACAACTGGCGACATGCATGTTGCATTACACTGAGAGCTCGCGACTGATATTTCATTTACGGCACGCTGTGCACACCGGCGGACAGTGGAAGTGGGTTGGTTGTATGAAAATATTTGTTACACAAAGATCGGCAACCGAGACATCTAGTTTTGCTGAGGTGATTAGGTGGTACACACTAACCATCTTTTTCCCTCCTCCTCTTGCTTCTTAGCCCTCTCTTCTTATAAGAGGGTTACAAAAAAGCAGCCCACTCGGTTAAGTTGGTTTTTTCCAAGGTATTTGGGTTCACACCAGGCCACTGAACCCCACCGCCACGACAAAGCTTGGACCATGGCGGGGAATCACTAACCACCTGCTCGTTTAGGCCTTAGATTAATATAATTTGTTTAGAATCTATGCGGAAGACGAACTTCGATTATTTCGACTCCTCCATGTTGTATGGAATATGCTTCCTTTAAAACCAACAAGGTCTAGTGGTTGGCAAATACAAAAGGTAAGTTCCATCCATAAAGAAAATTCCATCCACAGCAAAATTGGGCCGGCACGACCGGAGAGGTACCTCTCGCTCACACGACATAGCCGTAAAGTGACAGCTACGCTATCGCGTTTTGTGAGGTTTGCGAGTAGCCGCTAGGCTATTGGAGGTGAAGTGGAAGGAACATCAACGCACGACAACAATAATACGGATGTCCACGGGCGTCGGTAGTAAGTCTTGTAATATAAAAATGCCCATGTTACAAAGCTGAAGAGATTGTTTGTATAATTGTAGGCTCTAATCTCAAGGACTTTTTTTTTAAAAGGTTTTATTTAAAAAAAAAAATCTGTGAGGTAATCCATTTATTAAGAAGAGCTTTAGTATAAATAAATGTCTATGATCATCAGTAAAAATCTAGGATCTGTGAAGCAATTAATGAATATAAATATGCGTAAGTGTTTATTGTGTGTATACCAAATGTTATACAAATATTTTTTTATTTAATCCAGTTTCTCTGGCCGCAGTTGTATTCGGTGTCTTTATGTTTTAAAATGAAGATCGTGTTATGCCTCACGGCTCAGATCCTGGAGATACGAGGTGCTAATGAGACCGTGGGCTGTGGGCTGTAGGTGGCCCCCAATACCGCGTTAGGGACCGACAGAGCAAGCATCAATATTTTACATTCATTAAGTACTCTAAATGATCATTTTTGAAATTAGTCACACAGACACACACCCACAAATACTATGACGTTATTTCCTAATAGGGTAGGCAGAGAGAACGGAGCACCACATATCACGATCCTTACATACCTGCCTGAATGTGGAATTCATTACTTCTGATCATGGTATGTCAGTCTTGGCCTTCCCCGGTACCCACGTCCTTCACTCTTAATCCATTATCAAAAGTAAAATAAAGTCGAGTGATTTTTTTATTTCACGTTTAGGGTAACGCTTTAAGCCTTATCAGGGTTACGTCGTTTACATCTCTCGCAACTTTTACTTCAAAATCATGCTCGTTCTTAAGAAGTGCCGGACTGCTTCTGAGTTTTTTCCGGTCGTGCCAGTCTGCCGTCCCATCGGAGTAGGTTAATGACAGAATTGAGAGTGCCTTTGAGCGTGCTCACACAAAACAATATGCCCTGCCAGCTCATGTAGCGATGGCCGCCACATCAGAAATTCCGCTATCATTATAACTGATGATGATAATGAAGTCTATCACGTTCAAGTATAAGAGTGTCGCAGCAGATAATCTCGTTACCGCAGGTGTAGGTACAATCCCGGCAGACGCCGAGTGCTCAAACCGCGAGTGCCACACAATTTTTCTTACATACAAACTAAGTTATCGCGCACATATTGTATTATGAGGGGTACAAGTTACGAGAGAAAGTAGCAGGTGAAGGGAAAAAGAAGATTTGATATACATAGGAGGACAAACTAGCAGTCGGAACCAAATGGTGAATACCGACGCCTATTAACATCTGCATATGTAGATGCATTTCCTGCCTTCCCTTCGTCCACCAATGGGCCGCAGGCTGCTCACAAACTTTACGGCGGAATCATATGCGTAAGGGCTAGCCACCGTGTCGTGCCGATCCAATTCAGATACAAGCTATAAGTTTCAGTAATCTTTTGTAAGAGATAGTGATAGCATTATGACAGTACATTGCAGTCAAATTTAGCAGGCACGATCGTGGAGTTATCTTTAAGTATACCGGCGTGAAGTGACAGCGTGTCGGCAGAGCGTAGATGGCATCTCGGGAAGGATAAGGCAAAGGGTGCTGCCGCATGTTGCGTAGCATTTGCTTGTATCACGAAAGAAGATAAGATGTCTTGTAATCTAACCTATACATAATGTTTTTGTTAGCTATAGACAACGAAACTCTGAATTCAATATCTGGAATTATGAACCGACCACTAGATGAACAGATAATTAAAGAACCTACGAGTTATAAAACTTTTGACATATTACCTTATATAAATTAAATCTATATGTGTCCCATTTTTGGGCAAAGGCCTCCTCCCATTTTTTCCACTTATGTCTGTCCAGAGCTTCATCGCACCAACCAGGCAGGCATCCATCGAGTTTATTTCGCCATCTCATTTTTTGTCTGCCGTGTCGCCTCTCTCGCCTTCGCCCTCGCCGATTAGCAAACCTTAAGACTGGAAATTTGATTTAGTCAAACCTGTGCTCGGTAAGTGCGAAACCTCCTACAGGTGTCTGTAGGTGGAGAGAAATTTCAAACAAAGTAACCTGCTTCCGCTCACGTCTCGCACCACACCCGGTAGTCTAGCATCTATCCACTGCCTGACTACAGATGGAGACCAATACTTCGTTATTAGACTCGCTGCTGAACAAACATCTCTGTAGATATGAGGAGCTGTAAATACAAATTTCATTCGTCGCAAAATGAACTACCCCTCCTCCCCTCTACTGGAGGCTTCCCCTCCTCATCATGCTCCCGCCTCCCGGCTGCCAGGATTTCGTTTCTCATTTGTGTTGCGATAAAAAATGCGAGTAGCAATTTGAAGTTTTAGTTTATGTAGAATTCACGGTGATTGTTGATAAATTGAAATACTTTGTGTGCGACGGAAAGGGGATTATGATGATTGATTACTTTACTTTGTCGACATTTCCTATTCACATACCCTTTCCCATATCCAGGATAGAATAGAGACTATAATGTTCAAAAAAGGAAAGGAGGGATCAGTAAGTCTATGGTTACAAGACTTTTGTAATCTTTATGCAGGGTACTACGAGAAAAAAATGTTTGTGATCTATTGAACTGAAAAGAAAAAAACCGGGATTCTACATTCGGGTCCCATTCTTCATTAAGAAGATTTTTGCCAAGATTCTAAATATGACCCGACTGTAAATGACGAAAGGAGCCTTGTTTTTTCTCTTTTCAGTTAGCAATCAGCTTTTTTGATCTTTTAATTTATTTATTTTTAATATTTTTTAGTTTAAATAAAATAATAAAAGTAACATACATTTTTGGAATCGTCATTAAAATATCACAATTTGACGTGTTAGATGAAAAAAAATAGCATCACGTTTTTGTGCTCAAATCTTTTGTTTTGCTTTTAATTTTTTAAGGTTCCTCTACCTCTTGGCACTCATGTTAACAGGACGAATCTAATCACGTCAAATGTGTTTTAGCTGTAGAAGGAAACATAGAAATTTACATACATACATACAGTCTCGTAGAACATTACCCTTCTTGTTTTTATAAATTGTGCGAATGGAGGAATTTGAAATTGTACACAGTTGAATATTGTATGGAGTAGATGAGCTAATATTTTAACAGAATATTTTATGCTTTCGATTTTGTTATTTTATTTAAGTACATTTTGTAATGAGTGTCGATCGCGGAAACAGGTAAAATTTATTTTTATTTCTTTAATTAAATGAAATGAATATTTAATGACACATAAAGGATGAGGTTTAGTTGCCATATTTATTCATATATAAAGTGTAAATAAAAAATAATTAAATTAATTACATATGCTCCATCTTAGAAGCAAGAAAAGCTACTTGGAGTTCTGACCATCCGGAATTAGAAAAATAGGGAGTTTTATAATGATGCTGCTTTTGATCTTAATTTATTATATCTTCCCTAGTAATCTCGGTTTTTTCATTCTGACCAGCAATCGGAGCCTTTTGATGACTATAGACGCCCATGGATAATCGCATGATTGTCACGCAGATCTCCTCCTATTATCCCCCGGCCCCCAATGGGCCACCGACTACTCACAAACCGCACGAAACGTGAAAGCAACGCTGTCACTTAACGCTGGTATCAAGAGAGCGAGGTGTACTTCCCTGATCGTGCCGGCCCAATTCCGTTGCATAGTAGGATGTAGTGTCATGCACCATGCATGGCACTACCTCCTCCTACCACACCGATAGATTAGGCTGTAATGCAATAATGGCACCACATTCTACCAGAATAAACAATCTCATTTTCCCGCCATGGTTCAGGACTTGTCGTGTCGGTGGGGCTTAGTAGCCTGGGCTGAACACGGACACCTTGGGTGAAGCCAATTGTACCGAAGCGTGTATTGTAAGAGCAGCCACTCTTTCTACCCCTTTTATAAGAAGAGAGGTCTAAAGAGCACGCGTCGGAGGTGCTTTTGCGCACGGGGCAGTGGGCGATGATGTGAACCACGCCTCATTTCACTGTCTCAAAGCTGGTGGGGTTGTTCTGTGGTGCGTGGTAGCTTCTGTGGCGGAGGTGTCAGTTTCTTAGGGGATTGACTAGTCTTCGATGTGTCCTGATGATTTCTAGTTACGAACCTCAACAAAGACGGCACTGATGGCACTCGTGGTGGTTTTTAGGGGCCTTCGTCACTATAACATGGCGCGAGTCCCGCAAACTACTGGACCATGAAAAATAAAATAAATAAATACAGTCGCATTAATAATTTAGTTAGATATCCGCTCTAGCCTGGTTCAGCTCTTACCTTCGTGATCGCTCGCAGCGTGTTCAGGTCAATATGTCATATTCTAACTGGTGTAATCTCACTTCTAGAGTTCCTCAGGGTGGCGTACTTTCTCCTCTCCTTTTTTCAATCTTTATTTACTCTGTAACTAATGTGCTTTCCTCTAAATACCATCTTTATGCTGACGACTTACAAGTATATCGTCATTTTACTTTAGCAGAATCTACCTTAGCATCACCCAAGTGAATGAGTATTTGCGCCGTGCTGTCGTATGGGCTAAATCTTTTGGAATTGCTGTGAATCCATTAAAGTCACAAGCGCTGGTTATAGGCAGCTCACGTATCCGCAATCGACTCGACTTCACAGTATTATCACATGTTGCCATAGACGGTATCCCGATTTCCTTCACCAAAGACTCGGCCATAAACTTAGGCATTATATTTGATTGGAATCTTTCGTGGAACAAATATGTTAGCGAGATCAGTCGAAAGGTTCACTTTTCACTTCATTCCCTTAAACTTTTCTCCCTTTACCAACAAAAATTACTCGCGCACTATCTCTAATACAGCCAATTATTGACTACGCTGACATTTGCTGCCTGGACGCCACTGAGTGAATAGTTGATAAGCTGGAGCGCCTTCAAAATTTATCTTTGCGTTTTATCTTTGGCCTAAAGAAATACGATCACGTCACTCACCTTCGTAAGAAATTACAATGGCTGCCAATCCGTCGTCGACGAAATTTTCGAATGCTGTGCTTTCTCTTCAATACTCTCTTCAGTACTCGTTCTCCGACATATCTTCGTGAGCGTTTCTCCTTTACTCATCTTAGTGACTCCTCTTGTAGGTCGCATAAACGTACACTTCTTTACATTCCTTCCCATCGCACTGACTTTTATTTCTACTCATTTACGATTTATTCGTCTAGACTCTGGAATGCACTTTTTAAGAAAAAACTTAAAGATTATTACTTAAGTCAATCTTAAATTAAAACCCTACCTAAATCAGATATTCCATTAAATAAATGTAGTATATTATTATGTTTATTATTGCATAATATGTAATGTATCTGTTATGTTTATAATTGTATGTATGTATGTATGTGTGTATATGTGTATGTGTTATATAATGTTTATACTGCTAAATGTATGTTACCTTTTTAAGTTACTGTTAAATGTACACACCTTGATTGCGTGTACGTTTTCCATCAACAGGGCTACTGGAAGAAATTTCATCATGGAATAAGTAGCTCCCATGTACTAGATTTCTCTTATCTGCGAATTTAAAATGTGTTTTGTTTTGTGTACATAAATTATTAAAGAAATAAATAAATAATTGTTCAAAAACGATTATAACTAAACAAATTGAGAGTGTTCAAATAGGATTTATAACATTCAGATCATTCAAGGAATCCCGATGAAGAGAAATATGTTAAAAACAACAAGAGATCAGTCCTGCGACGGCATGTAGCGCGTGGCAGGGGGCGCGGCGTGCGGAGCGGCGCGCGGGGCGGCTGCGTGCCCGGGCTGTTATTGCAGATGTCTGGCGCGCCGACGGAAGTATGCGCATTGTCCTCGGGAATCTCTAATAAAGCCTCAATACTATTGTTTACCGTTATTACATTTTTTAACTTCATGATTCTTTTTTTATTCTTGGAAAATAGGTACAGAAATGGGTAGTGCCATACTAAATTGTGACCGAACTAGACCGGCACGACGAATGTTTTACGCGTTGTGAAACAGCGGGGCACAGTTATTTATAATAATCTAAATCATTTTTTCTTCTTTATAAAGATGTGTAAGAGCAATCCAGCTATATACCACCAAATAATAAGCCGCACGGAGTGTCACGCGGCCTCGTGATCATGTGAGCGAGACGTGCTTAGTCGTGCTTGCCTAATTGAGTTGCAGTTGCATTACCCGAAGAGAAGCGACGACGCACATTGACATTCAGGTGCTAGTTAATTCAATTATACAATAACATATTAATGAATAATTTAGTAAATTACAAAATGAATAATAATTAATTAGTGAATTAATGACATAACGCAGGAGGCAGGATGTGGCGGTGCAGGACAATCGTTGTATGGTAATTTAGTGCATTTTCACCTTCCGCCCGCGCGAGCGCGTGGTCAAAGTGATAAGCTTAGCCGTAACGTCCAGCATGGAGGAAGGACAGGTTCGGAACAAGTTTTCAAGGAAGAATTTAAATGTATATTTAGTGAGTTCAAAATCAGAATTTCACCGGCATTATCTAGATGTTCCGAAGTCCATCATCATGCGCATCAAGCCCACTTGTCTATGTTTGTAAACTGTAGAAGTAACGAAACAAAGAGTACCCACGTCTTACTGTGTGTAGAAGTAACGAAACAAAGAGTACCCACGTCTTATTGTGTGTAGAAGTAACGAAACAAAGAGTACCCACGTCTTACTGTGTGTAGAAGTAACGAAACAAAGAGTACCCACGTCTTACTGTGTGTAGAAGTAACGAAACAAAGAGTACCCACGTCTTACTGTGTGTTCTGTACTTTTACAAGGAGTATCTGCTACTTTCATGTCGTTATTTTACTCATTACTTTTGATACCTTTTCACACAGAATAGAATATCGCGTAGAAATTTATTTCTCGTATTGTATTTGCATGTGGTATAAATTCGTGTAAGTTATATTTTCACAAACCTATTATTTTATATTTAGAGCATTTGTATAAGAATACGTATTTAACTAGAATGCTGCTGATGTGTTAGCGCCGTATGTAATATTATATCATATTAGAACCATTCTATTCTAGATGCGTCACATAGCAGTAATTAAGTAGCTTGACTACGTGTTTTATTTCTCTGTTACAGAAGCGCTATCACGACTTCGCTAAGCTGTAAATCGCTACCCGTTCTCGGCTGTAATTTGTACTGCACAAAATTCATTGTTACACTCACGCCGACTAAATATTTTAATTAGATGTAATGCAGTTAATAAGGATTCGTATTGTCATGTTAATAATGAAACTAAATGCATTTATCATCATCAACATAGATAAGAGTCTTGAGAGGCAACGTCTTAACGCGCCGAAACCGGACCTGTTCGGGATCCAGAGGTGTGTGGAGCTTGCGGCACAACTTAATACCTGAAACTACCGCCGGTGCTATTAGTGACGGCCTTTAATAGCAGGGGCACGAAGAGCAGACCCTTGGGTCTCTTCATTCTATTGAATGCCATCACTGACTTAATGATGTGTGGGTCTCGCGGCACTTAATAGTGCCAAATACCCTCTACGACCACCGCGAGTGTCAGCAGGGCCGCCGTTGTCCTGGTGATTAATAGTCTGAGGTGTCCCGCAACTACAAATCACTAGGACATATCGAAAGCTAGCCAGTCCCCTAATGGGCCAACGCCTCCATATCCAAAGAGGAAATGCCCCGCAACACAGTAGTGAGTACCCCGCACCGCATCTGTAGTATTGCGCTGACCCAGCCAAGTCTATTTTTTTCGGAATGGCCTAGTACTGCTGGCGATTGCATTTGCCTCTACAGTTCATCTTGCTAGCGGAGCCCTTTGTGTCTTCAAGTATAGGGACACGAAAGGGGGACAGACCTTCCTCTTTTCCCGCAGATGGGAATCGAGCAAATTTTGGCCTCAAATATTTACAATAGGGTATGCGGTAATATTTACTATAGTAAATATTTGGGGCCAAAATACGGAAACGCGGACAAGGATAATTGAGCACGTTTATTGTTTGACTTATCTAAGGAGGGCGGCCGCCTCCCCCTTTTGATGTGGAAGGGTTTGATTCGTGCTCTTTGTCATAGAAACGTACATACTGTGTACACGTATGTGACCTGTAGCTCATTTCAGAATGTTTAATGAGTGCGAATCGGTTTTCCAATACAGGGGTTCCGCACCGACTGCTTCATAATTTTGGTACTGGTAAAACGTGCACAAGGAACGTAAGCGCCAAAAAGTGTTTAGCGTTACGCTGAGAGTTACTATTTCACACGATCTTAATCCTCGTATCATGTCTTTATAACACAGGCCTTAAACATTGTTACTATATAAACGCCAGAAAGTATATTTATAAATACATTACAAACAAGTACCGACATTAAATACTTTACAAACAAGTACCGACATTAAATACATTACAAACAAGTACCGACATTAAATCAATGCGGTAAGCGTAACAAAGACAACTTTCTTTTTTCATGGAGGCGAAACTTGAATTTTTCATAAAAATATTTGTAGCAGCAAGACAGTGCCTTGATTAATGTGTTTCATGATAAGAAAATACCATTTGTCGGTCTGTACAATGATATATTTGGTGGCGGGGTGCCCTGATGGATGCGTCAAATAAATTTTAAATGAAACATCGTGTCAAAATAAACAAGCGCGCGCAGTCGGAGGCCTTTTTATTAATTTAACAATATTTTAACGAAAATTAATCTGATTCATCTGTTTTCTTTTAATCATCACCATCAGCCAGGCAACGTACACTGCTGGACATGGCCTCCCCCATAGAGCGCCATAGGTGACATGCCATAGATGACGAGCCACTTGCATCCAGCGGCTCCCCGCCACCTGAACCAAGTCGTCAGTCCACCGGCTACGAGGTTGTATAAATGTATCATCCCCCTTTTACCCTTCCTCCATTAGGCCAATAGACTTTCACATACCACACGAAACGCGACAACAAGAGTAGAATGGCTAACATTTACGATCATAATGTGGGAGCGGGAGGTCGCGACGGCCAAATTCTTCTGCAATGCAACAATAACATTCCCACTAACAACATGTCCCTTTATTAACAGTAGTTCCCAAACTTTTTAAAATTTTCATAGTGATACAGCGGCTATAGCTACAAAAAGTACTTAAATAAATTACAAAGAGTACTCACAAAATACAAATATATTATATTACCCTGCTTTTTATACTATAAAAAATTACTAATCCGACAAAACACTTGGTTATTGTACTGTTTGGAGAGTTTTAGAGACCCACTGAGCCCATGTCTACCCTTCACCCACTTTGAGAGCCCCCGTTTATGTAACTCAGAATGCTCAATGTGTGAGCGAACATTGCTAAATTAAATTTTCTGCAGACACTTTTTTCCGTCCCTATCCCGAGCCCGCAATCAAACTCAGCGGCTAGCCACTGCGCTCAAGGAGTCTTTAACATTAGTAATATAATTTAATAGAGCTTTAATAATCCTCTCAGGAGCGGAAGACATCCATCACGCACTAATTAAGATGTGACACGTAGAGATCATCAGTACGTAAGTGCACACATGCCCCGACTGGTACTTGTTGTGTGTGGTGTCGCATTATTTGTGGACTGAAATATACTATTTCGTATAAAAGAATAAACAGGGCAACATGCGCTGACACGACCGGGTAGGTGACTCTCGCTTGATACCTGCTATACACGTAGCGAAAAGGATGCAATGCTTCCTTTTCGCCAAGTGTACATCAGTCAAGGCAATGCTGGTTTGATCTTGTTAAATTAACCACGACAGTATAGCTAGTTCGTGATGAAAGCCGAATTCGCGTATTCTAATTCGACCTAAAAAAGCTTTGAGCCTGGTTTCCCTTCTGGGTCGTAGAGGTTAGATTGCAGTCGCGCTGTGCTAAAACTGACGAACTAGTCAAATCTCCTACATTAGGTGGCCGACGATATGGAATATGTAAACGGGAAAAAGCTGTGATGAAGAGAGAACCAGAACAAAAAGAGCAAAGAGAGAAGAAGAAGAGAACATTTTCATTATCTATTTACATATAGTGTGAGCGAGAGGTACCTCCCCGGACGTGCTGGTTCACTTCGGCTGCAGTACGGCACGGCATTACCTCTTACAAATGAAGCCACCAACGAAAATTGTTTAGGTGTGAAAAATAGAATTTCAAGGAACTCTTATCGTGTCCCCGGGTGATAACAGCGCGTGAGTAATTGATAAGTTTAATTAAATTGTAACGGTGGCGCATCCGTGAGGTACTTAACTGATACTTTACTGTTATCAGTGCGTGATAGTGGAAGCAAGGGCGTGGAACCGACTGCAACTGAATGGCGACTGCACGACTGAACTGCAACTTTAGCAGTGCCATTGTTGCGTTGCGGCATATTACAAAAGTACCTTAGAGGTAAAAAATTCATAAGAATATGACAGTAGGGTTTGCGAGAGCACCGGACTCTCCACTTCTCTCTTCCTCTCTTCCACAATTGGGTCGGAGCTGAGAATGAACGAGTGAAAACGTTTTTAATCAGAATAGAATTATAAAAGTTACTTTTTGAACGTCAGCAAAAAATATACCACTTCCATGACTTGTAGTAAACACTTAAATACTCTGACTTTGTCATATAAATTGAACAATTGAATTCAGAACGTATGATTTTGAATTTAACTGTTAAATTCCAACTTATCGAAAACACAAACCTAGCGGTAATAATACAACGATAATAATATATGCGAATCATAAATCGAAACTGTGTCTGTCTGTCTGGTGCGAGTTTAGTTTTATGGGCACTGGAAAAACGTACCCTCGGGGCCGAGCTCTTACAGGTTTACATGAAAATTTGCAGGCGGATTGCTGCAGTTTTGTTGTTGCGGTTTGCAGTCAGCATTGGAATGGTACCATAAGAAAATAAAAAGGTGGGCACACACTACACAGACAACAAGTATATCCGTGCTGCAGCACCGGACCCACATTGTACGATTAAGAACCTGGCCTATGTGGAAAAAGTAGTGTGTGACTACACGAGCTAGGCGCAACAGGAGAGGTGCCACTTGCTTTCATGTTATCACGATATCGAGTCTAGGTGTATCACGATATCGAGTATAGTCATGTAAAAATTGCGCAAGCGACGTTGGCCATGCATTACGTTCAGCTTTATGTTACTGTTTCAACTGGTACTTTCTCTTTTGAGTAAACACTTAAACGTTACAGAAATTTGCCAAAACAATTTCGGCAAAATCGATTTTCCATTACATCCCTGACGGTATAATAAAAACGTGCGCGCACCCTTACGTTAGCGCTGGAGGTGTATAAGCGGCACAATTTAACTTCACAGATGGTTAACTTAACAAAATGGCCGCCGGAACAAATAAACTTGTAAAACACAACGCAGAACGGCGCTTCCGCTTTTTATTTCAATACCAAAGTACACTAAGGACATTTTCACATTCACAATTGTTTCTAGTTTAGTACTATATTAACTCTAGTCATTTCTAATTGATGAAATTAAATGAAAATAGTTTTTTTTTAATTATAAATATAAAAATTGGATTACGGTTTTACTTTTTTTGCTAATACCAATCCAAACATCGTCAAAAACTAGTCCTTATTCAAAACCAATCGTTAAGATTATGTGCCGGTTTTATTAAATTTACACCTGTTTATGTTTTAAGAAATGAGTTGTGTATACCTCCCTTAAAAATTAGAATAGAATCTGTCTGCAATTTTTTTTTGAATGTTTTTTTGCGGCGTTATAATTATTTACTTGAAGTTGTTACCAAATTTGATGATTTAATTCAATCTGGTGCACGTTACTGGAACAAACACGACTACACTTATTTATTTAATAGTTACACGAACCTTAAAGACATCAAAAAATCCACAGCATAATATTTGGCCTCCATATGAACTTCCTATGCATTTATTTGAGATACCTATTAAAGACATGTTTTATCGATATTCCTACTTTTAAATCGAAAAAAAATATCACGAGAACTTAATATAGATAGCGAAAATTCATTGCTACTAATACAATAGTAACGTCCACATTTATACAGACGGTTCAAAATCTTGAGGTTATGGGGCATCCCCATTTTATGATTCTGTATCTAAAATAAAGTCTCAATTTCGTATAAATAATGATGACCTTCCGATTATGAGCATTGAACTAATAGGCATTCCTGAAGCTCTTGCTTATTAAGAAGCACCACTTACCAGCACATCCTTATTGTTACTGACTCTAAAAGTGGCCGCTTCACCTGATTTCATGTGCTCAAGGTAGGTGCAGCACAAACCGAGGGTACCCTGATCAGTATAAACTCTTGCTTTAATGATTTTGTAGGATCTATTATAAAGTATTTATAAGGAATGGGATAAATACTTCCAATCAATTTCAAAGAACTGTGGTAACAACTTTTTAAACGTCAAATAAATCTACTATAAAACTTGTGTTGCTTTTGCAATGCAATTACAGCAATCATTTCGTTTTGTAGAATCCGACTGACATACATAAGTAGGTATTTATGCAATACAAACCTGCTCATTATTGTAGCGCAAATTTCAACAATTTATATGGCAGAAAGTGACTGCTTCAATAAGTAATACATAACATGAGTTAAGCTTGTAAGTATTATACTTGTTCATTAAATGGAGGAATAATGATAACTCAATTATATTTTTACCCGGTGCTACGCGTGTCATAAACACTAATCTAACGACACCTCATTCAAGAAAATCCGTCCAGCCGTCAGGTTGTAGTAGGGAATACATAAATAAATAAAATTTCACTGACATAAAATATGTTATAATAGCTAAGCTGGATCCCCTAGCTTCAAAGCTAGCTTAGCTGTGTTTCTGTAGACAGTGTCTCACTACGAAAGTCCAATAATGATTTCTAATGGCGTAGCATCAGTATAAACACCCATCCATATATACCAAGTACATGAACATTCACTCGTCCACATACACAAAGTACATAAACATTCACTCGTCCTCATACACAAAGTGCATAAACATTCACTCGT
>JAFELO010001163.1:121062-141243 GCA_017140195.1 Eumaeus atala
CCTCATATACAAAGTGCGTAAACATTCACTCGTCCACATACACAAAGTACATAAACATTCACTCGTCCTCATATACAAAGTGCATAAACATTTACGTATCCACGTATACCAAGTACAGAAACATTCACTCGTCCACATATACCTATATGATAATAGCGCAGACTTAACCCAGCGCCTAAGCATATTCCCGTTATCTAAACTTTGTGAAGTTCCGTCGAAGTTCTGTAATCACAGGTGCTGGCTTGCGGTGAGCGAACTAGTGCCAAACTCCAACACTATTACCTGTCACCCCTCGCGCAAGGGGAGTACACGACCTATAATGTTTAGAAATAAAATCTATCACAAAAACCATGCAACACAATAAAATTGAATTTACATTGTTAAGGGTATATTCGACTACTTTATAAACTTAGGTTCGAGTGCCGAATGTTGACTATTCGGACAGGAAGTTTGCCAAAGATTTGGTATCCTGCGTGTGTTCCAATATACTCTTCATTGTATATATTACTTGACATGCTCGATGAAAACATTTAAATTTAAAGTGTGTTTTAAGCATCAAAAAAGCTATTGACCATGTGGAATCTTTAAAAACGGCATGATGGGAATATAATACACCGAAAAAGTGTTTTTGTTTTAATTAAATTAAAAAATCCCTAGGAATGCAGGGATAGTATATCGTTAAAAGGACTTCTCAAGAAATAAGGAATGTCACCAATGTAATAACACATGACTCAGTCAGTCAGCGCCGAACACGGAAAAATGATGAAGGAGGTTCAGCATATCAACGAAAGTGCTAGGTGGATAACATTGACAAAATTGACAAATCCCCTAGGCTTCACTCCATTATGTAATATAAAACAATTTATATGCTGAGCGTAGCGAGGGCGATATATTCGTCGAGCAATAATAGCCATTTATCACCTGTGTGTCGTCGACTAAGTCCTGTCATTAAAGAAAATATAACAAGGAAAAATAACATTTGATAATAATAACCTCTAGTGACACGACAATGCTCATCGTCCAGTAATTAATAAATAGTTTAAATGTAGTCGAAACGCCTAGAGACATTCTACTTTTTTGCTTTTTAGAGATATATTTTGAGAATAGGAGGTGCTTTAAAAGCCAGCAATTAAAACTTTTAATTTAATTTTATTACTAAATTCGTAGGTGTACATTCTCTATATGGAATGACAGTAGACGAATATTGTTATAAGTGTATAGGTACATTTTATATAGAATCACGTATATCATATGTATGATCAGCCCCCAGCGTGTTAAAATATTTCAAAAACTTATGACAAAGTGAAGTTTTTATAACAAAATTTATTAGAGGTCGTAAATAACAGAGGTCCCGGCCGTAAAGCGGAGTCTGCAGACGCGATAAAAGCTACGTTTGGAGTCATAAAGTGTTCTCGAGTGGCGAGAGCCAGGCGTCACGGAGATGGAGATTATGATCCGATCAGCAGAAGTTACATTCATCAGGCCATCAGGTGGTTATACTCATATATTAGCTCATTAAATTTATGCTAAAATCATAGTTCACGGGTACAATCACTTTCAAACTAGCAGTAAGTGACAGTACTACCGCCTATCAGTCACTACATATTACAAAATAAAGTCCCCAAAAGCTGTATATTGGGATATATGGAATTTTCATCCATGCATCGATTACCAAGGAAGGTTTTGGTGCAAAATTCGTAACCGTTACTCACGGACAAATCCAGGCGTAAGCTGTCTGCCTGTATGTCATCGATTGTCTGAAAATGTACTGAATAGATTTTCAGTTATTATCCATAGATAGACCGATTCTCGGAAGAAGGTCTTAGTGTATAATTGTTCACGGGCTAAGCCAGGGCGAATCGCTAATGATCCAAAAAGGTACACTTTTTTGTACATTGTAGTGATAATCTTTAATGTTAAGACCTTTTGGCACTCGTATTATCTAAAAGAATCTAATGACACCTCATACGTGCTAATCCGTAAAGTTGTTTAGCTGTGGGAACATAGAAATCTTGTCGTACATTGCAATCGGGTGAAAATAAACATACAGTAGACAAATTCTTTACGATAAAATACATTAAAAACAATCCATATAAAAGTAACCGCTAAACAAACGGTCGTATATTCGCAACGCAAACGCTCGCTCAACAAACATGGAGACGGATAAGAAGTAAAGGAATAAAAGCGTCTTTCCAAGACGTCTAAAATTCAATCTAAAATTAAAACGTTACTTTGGTGTGCTCTAGTCGAGTACCAGATCTGGTACTATGTATTGTCACAAAACTGTGGTTTTCAAATTGAAATGGGACCAATTTGTAAGTAATCTGATACCAATTAAATATCAGCATCGGAGCACTCTGTAAAAATTCTAGGTTTGCCTTTAAAATAATTCCCGTCTACCCTCGCTCAATATGTAGATACGCTGGATGACCCATGACGCGGACAACTAAACGGGACAGCGGTAAAGTAAGTTTTAGGACGAGGTATTGCCATGCATAATGTATGTGTGTACAACAGAATTGGGCCAGCACGACCGGGGAAGTACCTCTCGCTCACATAATATCGCCATAAAAAGGACATCGTCAGTGACGCGTTTCGTGCGTTTTGCGAGTAGGCATAGTAATTATGTGGATGTTCATGGGTGTCGTTAGTCGTAAAGGGGCTACGATTGTTCGTTTGTCCCCGTATTCTATAAAAAAAAAGTAGTGAGCTGGTGAGCGACGCGTGTGGCCGCCACAGCTTCCTTAATCCGAGATAAGATGAGTCTCAAACAATAGACAAATAGCCGGCACACGTAAACATATTGTGCTTACCGTTGTGTGTGTGACGTTCTACTTCAATAACTTCATTTGTTCAGTCTCCATTGTCGTCTTTTTTACAGCACACACGGGCAAACGAGCAGTTGAACCTTTTGAAAACTACCGACGACCATAGACATCCGCATTATTGCGTGCTTGCAGATGCGTTGCCTTCCTTCTCTCCACCCCTTGACATGACGTCATGGCCACGTACACTTTGACTACGATTTTAAACATTCCACATGAAACAAAACTGAGCTAGGAAGGAAAGCGCGGGGCGCGGGGCGCGGGCGAGAGGTAACACTAAATCATGAATAATGTACATGGCTGCCTAATATCGCTGCAATTTATAACGCGGCGTGTTTACACCGTCCGTAGGATTATTAATGCAATAAAAAACGGAAACCAGCCAAGCACGTGTTGGAATACCAGTTGTGGTTCTATAGTTCGAAACACATACATATGTTCCAGAAAGAACAAGCGAAGTGCATAATATAATGTGCGACATGTAACTCGTATAAAATTGACATGATTGGAACCATATCAATCATCTCAATTTTATATCATATCATGGTTATATAAAATATATTATACAAGCAGTATGTCACGGCATTGCACGGATATTTAAAAAAATTAATTGATGTACATATATAAAAAAAAAAGTACCTTGTACGGATAATGTAATGTATGCTCTGAATAATCTGAAAAAACATTCATTAATAGTTGCCCGACTGGTGATCGAACCCAGGACCCCACGCGGCTAACGGTCTTAACAGGCCATACCCGCATCGTTACACCACAGAGGCGATGAGTCAAAAATATTTTAATTCCAAGGAACCCTAAAAACGAAAACAAAGCGAAGGCCACACTAATATTGTTAATGCGTTGCTGATATTAATTACGAATACTTTTCACTAGACACAGTACATGTGGGGCTTGAAGTCGTGGCCCCCGGGGGAGCCACCCTCGCATTATTAGGGACCAGGAGTTTCTTCATGAATCGTCCTTTGACACGTCATAATGTGAACGACGGCTTTATGTGGAAGATTTTTTTTATATAATAAAGGGGGCCAAACGAGCAGTCTAAGGCTTTCGTTGGCTGCCAGCGCCCAAAAACGCCTACATCATTGGTATGGAAGCAACTTTCCTCCACCCCACCAATAAGTCACCGGAAACTCTTAAACCGCACCAAACATTGTCTAGTTTCGTGTGGTTGTTTCTCATTGCCGTCAGTTTGGGGCGGTGTCATGTGAGCGAGAGGTACCTCGCCGGTCGTGCTGGCCCAATTTAGCTGCAATGCGTCTGTCTCTTACTATAACCAATACCTTAAACTGTGTCAATCACGAAGTTCTGTTGAGTATTCTGCTATCTCTCAACATATCACCAACAGCAATAGACTGGTTTCGCTGTTACCTACATGCACGTCAGCAGAGAGTGCACATTGATAAAGCTTTTTCATCTTGGGCTGATATCACTGCTGGGGTACCTCAAGGTAGTGTCTTGTCCCTTCTCTTTTTTTTATTTTTTTTTTTTATTAATACCATAATAAAATCCATATTCTCTTTCTTGTCTTCATTTATACTCTGATGACCTTCAGATTCATAGGCAGACATCACGTGATGAATTAAACTATAATATAGGGGTAATGAATACTACACTGCTACAAATGACACTGCTACAATCTCATCCTGGACATGGACTATGTCTCTATCCATTAAAACCCCAGGTGAACATCATTGAATACCCAGGGCTTCGCGGATCAACTGGGTCAACTTACCACCGGCGCTCATGAATGGTACAATTGTACCATATGGTGAAACTGTGAAAAACCTCGGTGTGTACCTTGATGAGAACCCGGCATGGTTGTACCAACTGAAATAGTAACAGCCGAATAAACTGGAGCGACTCCAAGATCTCTCTATTCGGTTCACATTTGTTTTGCACAAATATGACCATATTTCTGATTTTCGTGCAAAACTCAAGTGGCCTCCTATACTACTTCGTCGGAGTGCCCGAGTCCTCTCTAGCTCATATAGCATTTTATATAATTCTAAACCTCCTGCTTCAAAGAATTTGAATTTGAATTTGAAATTGCTGCAAAGAACTTCGCTCCTCAGATAATCTACTCCTCCGATACCTATCCATTGAAGTAGACACAATAGTACATCATTTACAGTAAGAGCCATTACATTGTGGAATGCCCTACCCGATGAGGTAAAACTTGCAAAAAATTCAGATACTTTTAAAAAGGTAGCTGTAGATCATTTTCACTGTCTCGTTGCTTCATCTGTTTCATTGCTAAATATATGTTTATATATTATAATTATATTATGTAATATTATATATTATTGTTCATATAACCTATATTATATGTATTTACAATAAGTATGTGTTACCTATGTTTTATATATTAAAATACCAAGGTTTTTTTCGTTTGCTGTATTTGTAATTTTTTTTGTATACTTTTGTATTTTTTTCTACCTTCTTTTGCTTATACGACGTATAAGCAAGCAAAGGTTATCGGGAAGAAATTGCTTCTACGCAATAAGACCGCCTTGTGTACATGAAACATTGTTTCTACTCGTATTTTGGCATGTTAAATATTTATTGCTCTATAATCATGTCTCTTATGTGCACAATAAGGCATATTTCATTCATTCATTCATTATAATCAAATTGCGAGTAGTGCTCTGAGTTTTATCGACTACTCTTCTTGTCAATGGTTCTTCAATTTTCATGTGCATTTTATATCTTTCTTATATATCACTTGCTCTGTAGGGAAGGAAAGCACCACGAGGAAACATGTTGTATATCTGAACCTGCACCCATAGGGCCACTTTTAAACTATTTAACTACTAAGTAAGGTAGGTAACTCTCATTTAGCCCATTAGGCAAATAACTTGCAAATACATTCAGTTACACAGGTTTCGGTTGCAAACAACCAATTAGAAGCACTTTTGTAGCAATAAACATCACATAACTAGTTAGCACTTTAATAGTAACCCATGAAAAAGACCCTAAGCTGTGAAATAAGATCATTTAGTCGCCTATAAAAAGCCTGCAACTTACTCACTTGCAAAGAAAAAACGTATATACGTTTCATATTGAATAAACAATAACATTGAACAAAGCAATTAAATGCACAGGCGCGTAAAAGTCACACAAATCAAATGTATCCGAAGCAATAATTCAATGAAACAACTAAATCGCCTGAGCCCGATCAGCCATTACCAATTAAATGCCATTAATGCCGCGTGCAAAACAAGATGGCGCCAGTTAAATACGCGGGAATATTTTTATTGATGTGCGTGTGCTTTTTTAACCTTTTTAAACCTTGAATGCGTTTTATGTATCTTCGATGAAGAATGATGGTAGAATATGTGATAACTTTTGAGATTAATATTTTGAATACCGCAGAGCTTGAAGACAAAAGTCCTATCCAATGCCTTCTCCCCGTGATGACCTACGGGGCCGAAACCTGGCCTCTTAATTAAACTCAACGGGCTATTGAACGTGCTATGTTGCATGTTTGTCTGTCCGACAGAATTCGTACCGACGTCGTCCGACGAAGCTCGCCGACATAGCAATTGGCTGGGTACACATTCAGAAGACCAGGTGGCAGATATGCTAGTAAGTTCTGGAGTGGAGGCCGCGTTTAGGAAAACGAAGTGTTGGTCGACCGTTTACCAGGGACATGCGGTAGCCATGCGAAAGAATCCTTTTACATTCTATGCAAACGTTCGATTGGGTATATGTGTGCGAATGCTGCACTGCAATACGACATGATCATGAAAGTTGCTCTTTTTGTTTATAAGAGGTGAGAGTTTAAAAAGGACATATTGTGCCATTTTCAGAAAGTTATCAGTACCAGTCTGCCAGGCTACTGCCGGTTCGGGATAGATGCGAGTAGCAGGAGATCGGTCGTCTTGGCGTTCATTGAGAGAGGCCTATGTCCAGCAGTGGACCGATAAGGGCTGATAATGAAGATGATAATTTTGGAAGGATGGAGTACCCTCCCCCTGGAAGGGAAAAAAGAGGGCAACGCCTTTGTATAGTAATCGTGCGGGTATTTATGGGCAAATATAGTCCTATATATAGGCTCTGACTGCTCGCCTGCCTCCCTATAACATAAAAAACAGGTGCACAACCTGAGAGGTACCTCTCGCTAGTATAATACCTAACTGTGATAGTAATGCTAGGACAATTCGTTTTGCTTACGATTCCCTGGTGGGGGGGAGGGGTTTAGAGATGAAGGAGATCAGCGTAGCTGCATAACGTCTAGTTGTGTGTATGGTTATGGGCGTCGACAGTCAACAGAGGATTTCCACTCTAATCCAAGAGAAGGATTTATGACAGGTAAAGTTGCGAGCGATTACTAGTAAAGCGATTGCTATGAATGTTACAAAGGAGAGTCTATAAAACGCAATATAGACTGTGCGGTATTCGCCAGCACTCATGAAGTTTCCCAATAACTCGATACAATCCCCTGTTAGCTCCTGGCCCATGTCAATAACAGTCCCAAATGTTTGCCCGGCTGAAATACTCCAAATAGTCTAGGAGCTGGTGTAGAATTTCATGAGTCTTTTCAGTACTGGTATTGTAACTAGTGTACCAGTTGTCTTTTCCACGCAGTGTTACGTAAAATCTAATTCAAGTTTAGTATTTTTGTTTTTCCAGATAGTAAACTATATCTGTCCCAAATTTAATATAAAAATGTTTAGTATTTCTTTTAATGAATGCAAACATGCTCACTATACTTTATCTAGTAACTACATAACAGGTACATCGATGGCCGTAACGTAGATGGGTCTTTCAGTATTGAAGCGACTGTACACTCAAATCTGAAGCTACTTTTGAAAAGTTTGTACATTGTGAATCTGTAGAGAATTTTGGATAATCTTGGTTGCAGGAGCGTAGATCGGACGATATATACATTTTGGCCTTTGTCGATGTAGACGCTGGTAATCACTTAATATTAAGTGACATGCTCGTTTTATCTCTATGATTAATTACCTACTGCTTAAGCACTACTTATTTTTACTAGGTAAGTATGAATAATGTATCTTGTTGTAGAAACACGGAGAGCTCCTTGACTCGGATCGTGTGTCGGACTCGAGTAATACCTTTATATGATTTCATACAATATTTAAGAGCTTAGCAGGTAAGCTTCCTGAACTTTCTTGAATAAGGTATGCTCGATGTTTTATTTATGCCTTGTGTAAAGACGAAGCTTTCGTATTAGAGTCACGATTATAATGAAAGCCCTCCTCTTCCGTAAAGCAGAAATTTATTAGCTTTTTTATTGTACATGGGGACGGACTAGCAACAGGAGCTAATTTGGCGACTAACGACGGCCATTAACATGCACAATTCAATGCAGATGCGTTACCCTAACTCTTCCTCCGTCTATAGCCTTCCTTGATAAATGAGCTATCTAACACTGAAAGAGTTAAAAAGTACAAAATCACTGCCTGCAAATGGTCACCGGCTGTCGGTGGTGCGTTCGCAATCTCGACCTATTCAATGTTTTTTTTTTTCGTTTCAAACGTAGTGGACTGTGTGACTATCATCGATTTTCGTCCCGGACACGTTCTGTAGGACGAATATAACCACATCACGAGTACTGTCAAACACTTTCAGCAAACACGCTCTCAGACGCGACACCGCACATACGGTGTAGGAACACGCAGGCGTCCCCGAGGGCAGATGCGGATCACAGCTACAACCCAGACACTGGTCAAGTCAGACAACAGCACACACGCTCGACTACGAACAGTCCGAACGACACCTTCAGAGTAGGGACAAATTCCAATACTATTCGTAATTTGTCTAGCTCAAACAACACCGCCGTACCGGTTAGGTATTCCGAGACTACCGCGCGCTAGTGCTCTCACCCGTTTGAGACCCCTCCAGGAGCCAAACGTTTACGTCAGCGCCGAGGCCATTGTAACTACTGCGCGCCAGCTGCCCCAGATATCGACATCGTCCTCAGTCGCCAACGATACTAATAGATAAATTTACTGTTACAAACACTCTCATATTCGAATGCACCCCTCCCATCTGCGGGAGAGGTTCAACCTACTTTCGTCGCCTGACGAGCACTCATGGCACTCCGACGAAGCTGTACCTCGCTCACATAGCACCGCCGTCAAATGACACCTTCCGTATCGCGTTTGGTGCGGTTTGCGAGTATCCGGTCCAGTGGTGCCGGGAAAAGGAGGGCAACGTATCGCAGCATGTTTGTGGGCGTCGGTAGTCGTAAAAGTAGCTCCGCTTGCTCGTTGATTCGAAAAGAGTGATGCGGCGATAACTGTGCTACACGTATCGTACGTGTGACGCTCTACATGTGACAATGACGCAAGTCCACGATTTACGTACACCTAAGGCAGTTATCGCTATAAAAAATGAAAAGTTTCCTCTCGCAAAGAATCCAGGATCCATGTGTGTCCTTGACAAACATCCTACTTTAAAGTTTAGACACGGGAGTCAAACACGTCACGACTCTTACAAATGACAAACAGACCGTTATTTATAGGGGTGTCAATATTATCTTAACCCTCTCACAACCTGATATGTCATCTCGAAGAGGCTTGACGAACTTAACCCATAAGTCGTGCTCGTAAAGTCCCATATGCAAGGTGTGCGTTGGCAAATATTGAACAAGTTGTGATATGTCATCGTATTGGTGATAACTCATCGTGGTACTCGAGTGTGGCATTTCTGAGGGCACTAATCAAAACACAAGATTTTGGTTTGGCTTTCTTCTCAAAGACAACGTGATAACTTTCCCTCTCCTCTCGCCATAATTCTTCTAATGTTGTCGTCCAAGCCGAATTTCGGCTACGGCGGTCATCTATATCGAGACTAGCCAACTGCACAGGACACATAACAGTGGACAAGTGGGTGCGCAGGCACAAGAACACTTCCTGTTCCCTCATTCTAATATTCCAATGGGGCGGTAGTCCGACAGGACCGGAGAGAAATAATACGCACGACCGACGGCTTAACATGCTCCCCGAGACACGGGGACCACCAACTTATTGACTCCGAACTGCTGTTAGAAATCGAGATACCCCAAAAACACTTTGATCCGACCCGGGACTCGAACCCGGGGCCTCACGGATGTGGTTGAACATGCGTATCACTAGACCATGAGGTACAATTGTATATATTTTTAGACATACACTCAGTACCTACGCGACTTTCGTTAGTAATGATAAGAAAAGAATTATTTGAGTATGGACACTGCTACAAGTACAAAATTAAATATGCTTAGTACATCTTTACATAATTATAATCTAAATTAAAAGCAAATTACAACAGAAAAAAGAAATCAAAAATTAAATTAAGGAGACATAAAAGAAACACTAAAAATCAAGGTAAGTTTAAGAAGTAGCGTGTCCCCCGTTGTCACTTTAAACAAAATATTTATGAAGTTGAACCATCTTATCTAATCAATGGCGCAGCCTCTTACATGACAATAACGAAGTTATACTTCTTTGGCGTAACAAACTAAAATGTTGCCTATAACTAACTTCAGGGTGTCGATTTTTCGTGTCGGCGTCCGCGCGCATCGTCTCAGAAAAATCTGAAAGAAACTTGAATCTGACTACGTCCATGACACTAAGGAATAAGAAATGACTTCGGCTTCAACAGGATTCCATTAGTACGTCATTGGCTAAATTCGGTTAATTCGTTTTTATGCTACGATCTAGGGCTGTTCACCCTTCTTCGCTGAGCTGTACTGGGATAAAAGTTATGTGAAAACATTAAATATAAGTCAAAACAACAAAAAACAAACAATCAACACCAAGTAAAGTTCATCTTTAAGCCGTTAAAAGTTTAACTAATAGTGTGAAAGGCGGAGATAACCACGTTGACAGATAAGGGTTATATTTTTTTATCTGTAGCGTAATGGAGCGACGTCTGTCTATGGTTTTGGCGCCAATGCAGCTGTCATTAATCTCTTAAAAAAATTAAATTCATAATTTAAAAGGATATGTTTAGGAATTAAGGACTTTGATGTGTCTGTATCTTTGATGTATAGATACTACGCAGCCGCATCGGGCCAACACGGAGTAGGGTGTAGGGAGCAACATATCTGCATAACCTCTCAAACTATAAGCATATTAAATGAATCTCAAGACCACTGATCTGTTGCCATAAAAATATGAATAATGTGAATATCATAGACAACATAAATAATTTAGATTTTACTTTTAATTAAGCCTTATTACTTTTTATTGGATCCTCACAACATGACGAGAAATCATTTTGGGTACAATGTAGACAAACTCAAAGGTGATAACCATGTGGTTTCTTAAGTATTTGGTAAGTGAACTCTCAAGTGTACTTTCTTTCCCGTGGGTCGATTAACCACACCCATTGATAACAAGTCCACGGGCAGTATTAGTTAAGTTAATTAATGTGCCGACAGACAGATACGGCTCAATTGTATGTATGTGCAATGACATATAACAGTAGAGAAACGTCACGGCAAAGTAAATTTTAAAACAACGGCAACGGCATGCGCTTAGTAATTATGCGGATATTTAAGGACATCGGTAGTTATCAAAAGACTCCGACTGTTCGTTCGACTCCCGTAATATAAAAAAATATTGCAGACTTCTGACCGCTGCTACATCATACAAACAATTGGATGGTACAAACAAAACACCAGCGTCTTAACTCCCCAAAAACCTCTTAAATAATGAATTTCAGAAGTGAGTTTGACCAGTTGCACATAGACAGAGGGTATGTATAGTGTTACTGGCCGAATTCTGGCTACTGCGGTCATATCTCTAGCAGCACAAAATATTGTGCTGAAGAAGTGTAACACGAATGCACTCTCTATTCCTTCAATCTATTTTTCCGATGGGACTTGGTCTAACCACGGCCAGAGAAAGAATCAGGAACATACAGCCTAACGTGCTCTCCTCTTGGCGGCTGCAGTATCGCCAACCTATTTCCTCACTTCGAACTATTGTTTAGAAAACAAACGTCACGATTAAAACTTCTCTCTGACGATTGAATTCGCGTGCGGTTCCACCTGCAAGCCACTACACCAGAGAGACATTACTGGAGGAGGCGACTAAAACCACAAGTTATATATCCAGTTGCTTGTGGCGCATCGCAGCCCGTAGGCACCAAGTGTAAGTCAGTTGCCAGTCGTATCTTAATGACCGCTCGCCGAGGGGCGCCACGCAGACAGATAGTAAAGAATTTATTACTCGAAATACACATAAAAACACAACACTTTATTTTACATAATAAAACACGTTATACTCCTACGTATAATTCTAAATCTCGTCATCAAATGTTGCGATCAAGTTTACATTAACCAACATAGAAAGGCGGGTTGGTAACATCGTGCTTGGCAATTTTTTTTGTTGACGCAAGGGAATCCATTGACGAATGACATCTAGCGCGGCACTCGGTGGTGCGATACCGACCAGACCCCTGCGGATGCCCACTACAATCTTCCACCGTTGTTACGTACTCTCCCTTCAGGTGATCACCTAAAATTCTTATATAAATCATTCCACCGAGGCATCTTTAAAAAAATGGCACTCGTAACCGAAATTCAACCATTACATAGGGAAGTACATCTTACGCTCATAGAGTATATAGTATCCGTGTACCGCGCCAGACAACTAATGTTAAAAAAAATTCTACGTTAATAATCTCTAAAGTTCACGCGAGTGTTACACATTGTAACAGAACTGCTTTGGGACCCTGTGGAAAACATAATCGAATCAGAAACACAACACCGTTTAATCGGAACTGCGAAATAATTACAAAACTTCGGGTACTTCCTACAACTTGGGACATCAGGACGTCTGCCATCACAGTCAACCTTGACAGATCTGCGCTACACCTCCTGGGATTGTTAAAATAAATAAGTCAAAAGCATTAATTCCGTTTGAATAGTCTCATTACATCACGTTTAATAGAGAAATTATACCTCGACTATTTTGTTGATAGAGTTTACTTGGCTCCTATTTTTCACATTTATGCTTTTGATGGGACAAGAATAGCCCGGGCCACCCTCACTTTTTAAGCGTCAAGGGAGTATTTTAAATAGTTAGACATACAGGGGGTAGGACAGATGCCACTTAATTACTTTCTGTTTGGTTATTTCTGTAACTGTGATTTGTGATTTTTATGTTCTGTCATATATCATGGTTCAACAGTTAACATTTCTATACATAGGTGTTGGTTCGATCTTGACTCGAGATGTTTATAAATATAATAGCGGTGTCCCGCGGCTGCACTCGTAACTCTTGCTGGAGTGATCGTAGTGTCGTAGTGTCACAGTATAGCCTATGACCCTCCACGTAACTGTAGGTATCATACACAAAAAGAGTTTTTCAAATAGAACTTTTAGTTTCAGAGATAAGCGCGTTAGAACAATAAAGTAAACAAACTCCTAAGCTATATATTACTAGCATAGTAAATAAATACTTACGGACAATGAAACGACACCACGTTAGCCCAGGCCTGTGGCAGGCACTCTAAGGACATGTGTTAGATTAGGTTAAACTGGACCACTATATTTAATATTTTTATATATTTAAGACATCTTATATACTTAAGATAGTTATTGAAAATCTTGAGGTTATGGGGGATGCGCATTTTTTTATTCTGTGTCTGAAATAAAGTCTCAATTTCGTATAGATAATAATATCCTTCCGATTATGAGCACTGAACTAATAGGCATTCCTGAAGCACTGGCCTATATAAGAAGCACCACTTACCAGCACATCCTTATTGTTACTGACTCTAAAAGTGTCTTGCTTCACCTGATTTCATGTGCTAAAGGTAAATGGGCTGTGACTGAAACTTTCCTCATTATTGAATGTATTTACGAATTAATTTATAATAGGGTTAACGTTTGTCTGCAATGGGTACCATCACATGTTGGTATTGTTGGTAATGATGTAGTTGATGCCTTGGCAGGTGCAGCACAAACCGAGGGTACCCTGATCAGTATAAACTCTTGCTTTAATGATTTTGTAGGATCTATTAAAAAAAGTATTTATGTGGAATGAGATAAATACTTTTTTTTCTAATTTTAGATTAGAACATAGTGACAGATTCTTAAGTTTTGTTATCCATTCGTTATATATAAGGGATCTAGAGTTAAGTTTTTAATTATGTTTTCAGTAGATGTATATATAAGATATATTCAGTAGATAAATAAAGATAAACAAAGATATTTACTATAGAAAAACATAAAATACATATATAAACATACATGACCTAGGCGGGATTCGAACCCGTGACCTCTGGCGTAACAAGCAGACTAATCGCCACGCTACCGACGGAGCTAGCCGATCCTCAAAAATAATTCTAATTTGTATATAAATATATCGCTTCACGAAGTTAATCCAGGCTAATCATCAATACTACTGGACCGCGTTTTATCGTACAGATACGAGGGCTGATTGATAAGTATCCGAAACGACAAAGAAAAACTATAATAATCTATTTAAAACTATTTTATTTTTCAACGTAGCTTCTAGCTCGATGTATTTAGTGCAGCGCCGTTACACCAGTTTGATACAATGTTCTCTAACCCCACAAAGTACTTGTCTGCGGCGACAATGACTTCACCACTCGATGAAGATCTTCGGCCATCTAACTTTTTGTTGAGATATGGGAATAAGCGGAAGTCGTACGGGCCAAATCTGGGGAATAGGGGAAATGCGGTAACAGTTCGAACATCAATTCATGGAGTTTGGCAACTGGAACCCTTGACGAGTGCCCAGGTCCATTGTCGTGGGGGAATGAAACTTTCTTTTTGGCTAAATGAGGCCGTTTCTTTCGAATTTCTTCTCAAAAAATTTGCAGCAAGCTTGCATAATACCCTTCATTTATTGTTTTTCCTCTTTGCATCCCTCGAGCATCCCAAAAAACAGTCGCCATCACTATGTCGGCAGTCAAAACCGTTTTTGCTTCCTTCGGCGCAGGTGTTCCGCTCTCAGTCCACTGCTTAAATTGTTCTTTCGTTTCAGGAGTATAATGATGTATCCATGTTTCATTCACTGTCACACAACCCTGCAAAACCTCGTTAGTATCACGCTCAAACAGCACCAAACACTCCGACGAATCGTCTACTCGACGTTGCTTTTGGTTAACAGCGAGCAAGCGCGGCACCCATCGCACGCAAAGCTTTTTCATTTAAAATCAGTTAACTAGGTGTGAATTGTACTCAATGTAGCAGCAGCATTACCTAAAATACTGCCTAGCTTAACTTTAATCTGGGTTGCAATTTTCCCTTTTGAAAAGTAAAACTTTATCAACGCACGAATTTCGATTCTTTCAATTGTTGAGAAAATGTACGGCAGAGAAAGTTCTAGCTCGCCTCACATAAATTCTATCAGTTCGAATAAATTCAAATTTGGCGTTCTATTTTCGAAAAGATGATAGAATGTAATGTAATCAGTTTCGTTTGCCTATCTTTTTTTTTAAGTTTGCCGTTTCGGCCAGTTATCCATCAGCCCTAGTATGTCCAACTTAAAAAATTAATTAAATTTTGCAAAAACTTTATCCAATTTAAACGAAGGATTACCAGTACGTCTGAATGAAACTACTAATAACTTAACATTCGTTGTTCTGCTTAACACAAGTGTTTCTCAACCGCCCGCGGCGGGATCGGGTCTCGGTTTCCACAATATCCTGCTTCATTACATTTTCAAGTTGGAATTGCCCATTGAGGGATTGTACGTTACATCACCATCATTGAAGATTTAATAGTGATATCATAAAAAATAGAAAATAAATTACGTGTATATTGTGTCCATATAAGTGCTCCAAGTTCCAAAATGTTTCAGTTTACATACGCTTCGGGATCGGGGGCACTATCTGTTCACCCGAAACAAAAGTATATTAAATGCACAGTACAAGGTGACTTTTAAATATTTTTTTTTATTATTACAAATTCTATACATCTAGAGGCTACTGGTCCGTGACTTTGTTGGTATATTTTCAATCATTTTATTTTCGATATTAGTTTATAACATACTGGATTCAGACTAGTTGCTTATTGCTAGCAGGTAAACCGCACCTCATTTATTATATTTGCATATATGATATATCTGTGGTCTTATCACACCACGTTAGCCTTATCCTGTGGTAAGCACCGTAAGGACCAGTGCACCTAACATTTAATATTTTTATACATATTAGGAATTTTATATATTTAATATTTTTTATTACAATTAACGTTTTGTTTATTATTTTTATTTTTTAGCCCATTACACAATTTTAACGAGTATCTCGGTCGCAGTGTCGTTCCGATCCCTCATGGCCATTTTAATATTGTGTTTTATGAGATCCCGCCCAGGTCATGGATGTTTATATATGTATACATGTATTTTTATTATAAAAACACATGAAAACTCTTAAATTTATAAAACATATTAAATATATTTCCGTTGTCTAGTACTTGTAACACAAGTCCCTACGGTACTTAGCACAGGGCCAGGCTAACGTGCTGTGATAAGTCCACAGCTATTATTATTACTATATGTTATAAACTCTACATCTTGCCGAGAGCAGTGTTAAAGACAAGGCGCAGCTTGCATGTCTGAACATAGGCTTACAAATGACACGAGTCTCAGCCTTTCTCGTGTAACTCCAAATAAAAACAGCTTGTTGATGTTTTAAAAATAACCCTTTGTGACGAATTCCCTACGTATGTTAAAACCGTATCGGACCCCTTCTTGTGACTGGAAGACTGTCCATGATGGCCGTCTAAGGCCAAAGAATATAGTGCTACGACTATCCAAATACAGATACCCACAACCCTAAGTAAACTATAATTCGGATCAATTTATTATAAGCTCATTATAATTGTAATCGAACAGCTGACGAAAATAGGAAGTCCTTCCACCCGGCGGTCAGGTTTCACTCGTAGCGCTGTCGATGAAAGCCCGTAAACTATCGAGTTTCATGTTTCGAGTATTGTACATCCAAGCCAGGCGTGTGCCTAGATGTGTACGGTGGGCAAAACAAGCTGGTAATTATGTGTTATATTTTAATAGTATAAACTACCAAATGTTGTTATTCGCCTGTTCTTATTTGATCTGGGCCGCAATTGGAACCTCTTTTTTCTTTAAAGTTTGTCCTTTTTTCTATAGATTAGGGGGAGAATCGAGAAATCTGAGCCTTTTTACGAATGCCGAAGCCCATGATCATTCACATAATTACTATGCCGATGCGTTGCAATCCTCTCCCCCCAATGGGCCACCGGCTACTCACAAACCGCACGAAACGCGACACTGCAGATGTCCCTTTACGGCGGTATTATGTAAGCGAGAGGTACCTACCCAGTCGTGCTGGCCCAACTCCGTTGGATAGGAGGAAGTAGTGTCATGCACCATGCATGGCACTACCACTTCCCATGCAGCATTTTAGCAAGATTTTTGCAGCATTAAAAAGTGGGGTTCGGAATATGTATTATTACAATGATATGCAAATATAGATTTACTAAATCATGTTATGGCCAAAAATGAGTTTAACTCGAATATAAACAAGAATTACATTGTAGAAAATGTGGCAAATTATAATGACCGTGACCTGTGGCGCCCTGTGGGGGAGGCGCATGTCCAGCAGTGGGCGTCGTCCGGCTGATTATGGTGATGATTTCATTGAAATATCCCACAGATGTATTTAATGAAAAGTCAATTTTAGCTGTGATCAATCTCTGGCACACTAATCGAATTGTTATTGCGAGGCGTTCTTCAATATGGCGGCTGACGCTTAGCCTCATTAAATCTCTTGATACAAGGCAGTGATACGATACAAGTATGGAATTAGATCAATTGTTTTGAGTGCAGTTAAAAGAAATAACCTTACCACAAAGGCTTATTCGGGAGCTACGTTCCCCCTAAGCATACTAACCTATTTGGGCATAGTTTTTCTATTACTCTGTATTCTACAATCGACGCCATTATTGTTTTCATGTAGAGCAACGCCGCAAGTATTAAAGTTATGAACTAAAACGAGTCAAAAAGGCGGATAATGATGCACTTTATTTCAATAAGGCTAGCTTTATTGAATGTCGTATAACGCCGAACTCTTTCTGGCGCAATTTCACTTATTTCACAAGAAACGGAACCTTTATAATTTCGTCATGCCCGACTGTGTGTCCGTCGGTCCGTCTGTATACCACAGACGTTTTACTCGGAGACGTTGCGTACCATATTAATAGAAATACTTATTTTAT
The DNA here is from genome assembly GCA_017140195.1 of Eumaeus atala. Classification (NCBI taxonomy): domain Eukaryota; kingdom Metazoa; phylum Arthropoda; class Insecta; order Lepidoptera; family Lycaenidae; genus Eumaeus; species Eumaeus atala. The sequence continues at coordinate 139,093 of JAFELO010001163.1, forward strand.
CATGCGGTTTTGTCTATAGTCCTATATGGAGATGGGGATGGATATTCTTTTGTACCAAGTGACAAGTACAGTACCAAGGGAGAATGCCATGCTGCGTTGCAGACGAATTGGGCCGACACAACGGGATAGGTATCGGTCGCACACACGATACCGCCATAAATTCCAGCTGTGTTGTCGTATTTAGTGCAATTTATAATTAGTCGGTGGCTCGTTGGAGGGAAAGAGACAAGAAAGACAACACATCCGCATAACTATTTTGTGAAATTTATGGCCGTCTGTAAAATGATTGTCAATAAAATGATTTATATGTTCGCTTCTAACCGTATACTATAAGAATGGTTCACCCATCCTAACATCAAGCATAAGCTATGCTTAACTTAGTAAATCGCTCACGAAGTAATCAAACTTCGCCACTAGTGTCACCAACACCAACACAACAAATACAATTATTTTAAAAACTTTTTGCCAACCGTACGTTCATAATTTATACGTCTACCGCCCTTAAAGGGTTTATCGCTATCGGAAGTGATTCAGATGATTTACAAAGGGCGTCTTTATTTGTATCTGAATACCTAGTGTTAGCTTCCATCCGTACCCCGGCCCCTGCTGGGGGCTCCTTCATCACAAAAACCATTAACCGATGTGTGGCTTACACACGATGCATCATTAGTTTACTTTTTGTTGTAACCTTTGTGCCAAACCCAGTAGTAGCGCAGTAATGTTTTATATAGTTAAGGGTTATTTTTTTATATTTATAATATAGGGGGGTAAACGACAAATCGGAGCCTTTTAACGTTTATTGTCACACAGATGCGTTGCCCTCCTGTCCTCCTCCTCTCCAATGGGTCACGGGCTGGAAGCCGCACGAATCGCGACAGTATCTCCTCAATCATACCTCTTACTAACTTCTTTAAAGCCTGTGGTACGCTATTTATAACAGGTAATTTAACTATTATCATCATGGGCAGAGAGACAACGGAGCTCGCGCGCGGTACCTAAAAAGGCTTCGGAGCTTGAATGGCTCAATGGAATCATGGCCTCATTAAAAAGCTGGGCCAGAGGACCCTGTACCCTCGGCATAAATAATAATAGTTACTTTATAATCTTAAACACCCATCGGGATACATCCTACCCATCTACAGGGAAAGGAGTCTGTCGCCCTATCGACCACAATATCACCTGAACCGTCACCCGACGTATCTTATAGTAGCCGATGAAGCTACACTGAACACTCCCGTCAGCATAGAGCAAAGAAAAGAAATGTTACAATAACCGCACAACAAACATATTTTGTCATATAATGAAACATCTACACAACCCTTTTAATATCGTCATCTTACAGTAGTTCATATAACTCTCCGTCTTATTCTGGTGCATTGTGTCCAAATAATCATAAACATTTTTGTCGAATAATAATGTCTTATGACAACTATGTGACTTCCATAATACAACTTTTCGTCGTGTAAACGTTTTCATAGTGTAAATGTAATTTCAATGTCTATTTTGTCGTATTAACAAAATTTGCCTAACATTAATTAGTAAATTTGATTGCGCAATGGCTTCCAATTGATGGAAATGGTTTTATCGCCTCAAAGTACAAAGTTAAAATATTTTCGTAATATCTGTATTCTGTTGTAAATATAATTAATTCCTTCAGCGTAAGCATCACCTTTTCTAAATTGAATTTAGTAGAGTCAGTAAATAAAGTTTTTGACGTCTCCGTTGTGCATAGCAACTGGGCCTCAGCTGGCTGTCCTCTCTTTTCTCGTCTTATATAAGTCTTTGTAATCCTATAATGTCTCCGCTTTGACAATGGAGGGAAATTGAAATTAATTCGTACTGTCCCTATTTTCTTCCGATCAAATACGTTGCGGATCGTAAGTCCGTTGTAGCTGTTTCCTTCGGGCTCCCTGGCGATCATATCAATGGGTTCTTTGTGGTGGCCGCTGGCTCCCGGCTACACAGGGGTGGCATCGGTGGGACCGAGTGGTGGGCCAAGCCCGTGAAAAAAACGTTTACATGACATGTGGTGAAATTGCTGACAAAAATATGACTAATATACAAATGAGTAGGTGTTTATATGACTGTTACACGAAACTCTTAGCGCCTTAAGTTGCATAAAATGAGCCCAAATGTCTGTCAGTGAATGTA
>JAFELO010001163.1:144186-161663 GCA_017140195.1 Eumaeus atala
CACTACCACGGAGGGGTTGTCCCACACCACAACACGAGTGCGATGACTTTGGGACAGTGCAATGGCAAATTACCATCCGCGTCCCTTGCCTCGTCCGCTTAACCATCCGCGTCCCTTGCCTCGTCCGCTTAGCCTCGCTCTCCTGTCCCCTCTTCTTATAAGAGGTGTGCCAAGAGCGCCTGCTCCTCCTGATCTATAGTGTCCTCTGCATCTAGGACTATCCATCCTAAAATGCATCCTGCAGAAAATGAGCTCAAGGTCGGCGTCTGCTGGCGTAGCCGTCAGCACCGATCCTCCGCTTGAGCCGTCCGGTGACCACACGGACACGCCAACATTACACTCAATACACACATGAACTCACATGACGTCACACAATTGAAGACACGCGACATTTAAGGCTGATTTTAGTCTCACGCCGACGGCACGCGCACGTGCGCGCTGATAGCTACGTGTCACCAAAAAAACGCTTCCTAAAAGTTCATATATCTCGGCCATCAGCGCTGACGGTGCGCGTGCCGTCGGCGTGAGACTAAAATCAGCCATCTGTTGGACTTATCAGCACTTTAGCCTAGTTCTGTGATAAGTGCCATCAGGGCTTGTGTTACAGGTGCACTAGACAATTTAACATTATTATTTTTTAAGAAATTTTATATATTTAATATTTTTATTATAGAAATACATATAATACGTAGATAAACATCCATGACCTAGGCGGGATTCGAACCCTGACCTGTGGCGTAACGCGGACTAACCGCCTCGTTCCCAACTGAGCCAGCCGGTTGACTACACATGTATGTGCTGTTTTGTCCGTATAACAATAACATTCCTTTAACGGTTTATACGGAGAATAATTCAAATATTTCATGATTACGTGCTCTCGATTAGACCTTATAGGAAGACTGTGAGTCGTTTGATTCATTCATTCAGTTACATACTAATACGAGAAGAAAAAAACCCTATCCCTTTTTTCATGAATTTCGCGAGTAGAGGAATTTGAAATTTTGTCACAGTTGAAGATGGTATATGGAGAAAATGCGCAGATACATTATATTTGCACAATAAGCATCAGATTTTATTATTTTAATGAAATCAAATGATGCGCAAACTTAAGACACACACACTTATATTCACTCGTGTAACACACGTCAAACACCATCAAACACAATAATTTGACTCCTGTACTTATTTTTATAAAGAGGAAACATTGTTTGTTTGCCTCCGAAACTACTAGAACGTATGGAAAATCCTTTTTCCATAAGACTCCTACATTATCAGTGATGTAATCAAATCGTTAGAGAAAATGTTATACAGCCATAACATTTGCTCAAACTGTTTGATCATTATGAAAACTTCGATTACATAACTAAAATGTCTATTAAAGACTAGCTGTCCCGAGAGTGTTTGTTCTGTCATAAATCCAATGTGTTGTCACCGTAACGTGTAATGTTTACGAGGCCGAAATTAAAATTCATAATTATTAATATATATATATATCGTGAAATATCCGTGAGAAGCCGCGACGGACTGCCAGTTTAATATATTTTTTTTAGAATAAGATTCACTTTTTATAGGTAATTGCCATCGAATTTCGATCGCTGGGCGATTACTAGTATGATTTATTTCAAGTTTTTTGTAGTAGAGTTTTCATTGCCGTTCGTTCAATTGTCAAGTCCAGACTCCAGAGCGGATCGACTGGCACTCTGCCATCTCGTTGGCACAGCGCGAGGACCATAGACATGTTGATAACAAAATAAAAAAAAAGGTTTGTAATCTCCTATTACACGTACAGCTGTTACCTGAGGCTGACAACATTGTGTCTAGTTTCACTTGCCTGCAGATCAGCAAGTTAATGTTGGTGGGTGACTGTCCACACTACAGGCGTGCACGCGTGGCACGTGAAGAGGCAGGATGTGTGAAGCCGTGGCTGCAGCTAAGCAGTCAGGACTGACGAGGCCGGCGGCTTATGGCTCTGCGATGTCAGGCCCCCGAAAGGAGAGAGAGATTAATGAAAGAACACTTATCTAACTTCTAGTCAAGAATGCACGATGGGAACAGAGCCTGAGAATAAACTTCCGCGCCTCTCCGCGTTTCACTCCGTGGGGAGGCGCACGGGTGGAGGCAGGCTCCAGTATTTGTGGGGTGCTACTTGGGTACACGCCCTTATGCCTTTTTGCCTTTTTGACTACCGACGCCATGGACATTCGCATGATTGTCACGCAGATGCGTTACCCTCCCATGTCCGTCCGTCCCACAATGGGCTACTCACAATGGCTACTCACAAACCGCACAAAACGGGACAGCGACGCTGTCACTTTACAGCGGTATCAAATGAGCGAGAGGTACCTCTCCGGTCGTGACGACGCAATTCCGTTGCATAGGAGTCGTAGTGTCATGCACCATACAAGGCACTACATCCTCCTATGTAACATGGCACTTCCTCTCCAAAAAAATGATAACAATTTGCAATCAGAGAAATTATTTGATTTCTTTCTTGAGGTTTTTTTCTAATCCAAGTTCACCTTAATATCCCATATGACCTGAGAAAAACTGATATAATCGAACACGAGAGTCACGGTCTGTGCCGAACAATAATTGGACATCGGAAACAATAAGTATTTGTCATTAGCTGCGGGCGGCCTCGCTGAGCCGGCGCCAGTGTCGGCTATTGCTTTTACCTTATACTCATTAATTAATGGAGAAATGATTGGTAGCGATATGTTAGATATAATCATGTTCGTGTCACTCTAGCGCCCGGTCCCGGATACGCGCGGCTGGACATTTAATTTTATATGGAACACTTCTGGATGAACTTTCTGTCTTTTTAGTCGGGTACTTAACTGATCGGGTATTGCCCGTGGGTGGTGGCAAGTCTTCACGACAGGCGAGTCCTACCCCGTGTGGGCCATGACTGTGAAGACATGTTGTTGTTATATCTTTCATTTTATAATCAGCAATGTAACGATTGACAATTACGTATCAGATTGAATAAAAATTATGAAGTATTCAATAGAACCCATAAATTCCCTGCTATACCAATATATGCTTAGATTTTAGTAATTACTTACTTTGAGATAAGCCACTTTCCGCAATCTCGAGCCTCTCACTACCCACGCCCATTAACATCCACACTAAGTTTTCATGCATAAACTGTTCACCCTTACTCTCCTCCACTCCACCTTCACTCCACTCTTCCCCAATAGGCCCCGGCTAACGCCGTATGGCGACAGCATTGCCTTTACTTGAGTATCGTGAAAGCGACAGGTACCTCCCCGGTCGTGCCGGTTCAATTGTAATCCAAAGCAGCAGAGGCACTACAAACTAGTGGAGATAAAGTTGATGATAGTTAATTAAAGCATGTCCTTACTCAAAAGACCCCACGGCGACCTTAATGATAAAACTTAGATAAACCCAAAAACTAAAGCCGCTGTTCATAAGACACGCTCGTAAATCTTGCGCCAGCTAATATTGGACGTATAAAAATTTATAGGCCGTCACGTGAATAGGCAAATTAAATCCAAAAGTCCCCTTTTAGTGAGTCATCGATCAACCGGTAAATGTTATGATTAAAATTTAACTTAGTCTGCTCTAGTTTGCTTTAGTTTTTCTACACTAACTCACGATCCGCCCCCGGTTTCTTCCGTGAATAATACCTATGAACTAACTCGCGATCCGCCCCCGCTTCGCCCGTGAATAATACCTATAAACTAACTCGCGATCCGCCCCCACTTCGCCCGTGAATAATACCTATAAACTAACTCGCGATCCATCCCCGCTTCGCCCGTGAGTAATACCTACAAAACCGCTAAAAAGCCCGATAAAACCTTCCTTGGGAATCGCTCAACCCATGACTGAGAACCGCATGAAAATCGAGACTCCCTAAAGTCTAAAGAGACGGACAAAGAAGGCGATACTTCTGATTAGACGCACGGATCCGTCGCTCGTTTCTATAATGTTAAATCATATTATTATCGATTATTTATTTTGTAAGGGGGAGTGTCATAGTGCATCGCAGCCGACTATGGGGGGTTGCAGCTGAGGACTTTGTTTTAATAACACGTGTAGATGCTAAAGTTTGTATGTTTGTTTGTTATTCTTCACGCGAAGACATATGAATTACAGTCTAGAATAACAATACATCTACATCACAAAAATAATTGTTCTCTTAATATATTTTACGCGTGTGAAATTACGGGGCACAGTTAGTCTATAATGAGATACATTATGCACTTCCTGGGCTGCCACTAATGAATAAACAAAATTTCAAGTAATATGATGTTGACAAACAATTTGTAAAACTAGTTTGTAGTACGCAAATCTATCCTTTGTAACTCCGAAACTGCATTACCGAGAGAACCAGATTGTCGTGAATTTCAACGAGGTTTAGTACATCAGTCTGGTCGGGAAATAGATTTCGTTAATCTAATCTAAGCTTGGTTTTCATTGCGTCCGAATCGGGCCGGCGCACACTGTGTGTGGTTTCGCTAAGGACACCGTATCGATTAGCAAGCATCGAATATGTACTAACGAGTAATATCGAAAGAAATATCGTAATGAAGGTATCGATTATTTTTTGTTACCTTTTTATGGTTCTGTTGACGCGGGGAAACCCCGACGTGGGGTCCAGTCGTGTGTGGGGCTCGCGGCTCATTACACTGCCGAATACCCACAGCAACCATTGCGAGTGCCGTCAGTGCGGCCTTTGGTGAGGCATCTCAAAACAACAAATCATCAGGGCGCCTCGACGGCTACGCCTCCTCCACAGCAGAGTTGCCCCGCGCAACAAGACAACCCCCCCAACTTTGGGATAGTCCAACGGGATGACTTTTCCAACCTCACCCCTTGCCATGTGCGCATAAACGCCTCCTCCTGTTGTAAGGTTATCCTACAACGAGCGCCTCCACCTTCTGTTATTTAATCGCCTCTTTTTATAGGAGGGGTCACGGAGCACCCCCTCCTCCGTTCAATTGGCTTCGCCTGGGTTCACCCCAGACTACTAAACCCCACTGCCACGACAGGGCTTGGACCACGGTGGGGTTGTTGCCAACCCCTTACTTGGTCTACTCGATACTTACTTGGTTTGGCCGATACTTACTTGGTCTAGAAGATACTTACTTGGTCTAGCCGATACTTACTTGGTCTAGCCGATACTTACTTGGTCTAGGCGATACTTACTTGGTCTAGCCGATACTTACTTAGTCTAGCCGATACTTACTTGGTCTAGCCGATACTTACTTGGTCTAGCCGATACTTACTTGGTCTAGCCGATACTTACTTGGTCTAGCCGATACTTACTTGGTCTAGCCAATACTTACTTGGTCTAGCCGATACTCATATCGCCGTGATGTCACGGGAATACGTCCCGTTTACTGCGGTTCGTGAAACTCCTGGGGGCTGTGACCGATTGGGGGTAGCGTGAAGAAGGGTAACGCATCTGCTTAAATCTACCTCTGTGGATATTGTGTTCACCTAGAGGCTGCGACTGCTTATTTGTCCCATTATGCCATATATCAAAAATGCCGCCACCGGGTACCCACAAACCGTACGAAATGTCCCCGAGTTATTTTAGTCAGTTGTTCGTCACGAGTTCCCGCAGCCCCTCTGCGATACCTGGAATGTTCTCCGCAACGGTTTTAGTCGTTGACAATCCCACATAACCCGCCCGCCGGTATTCCTCCATTTGAGGCCCGGTATATTGTAGGAGATTTCACTTGCGTAAGAAATAATAATATTATTATTATTCTATTTTATCCAGAGGATCTCTACCCGTACCCCTCCCCGTTCGTGTTCGTGAAATTAGACCACAATAGAGCGTAGTACTACTACCTCTTACAAAAAGATGAGTGATACATCCTGACATGGGAATTATAATAGCAAATTCACTTATAATCACCCGGCCGGTTGGAGATGGCAGATGTTTATTGACAATTAGTTACAGTGTGTTCGTTATGCAGTCACAACTCATAACTCACGGCAGTCGCCACGTGTCGGACAAACATGGGGGCCTCGAGTGTCGATTGATAACAGATTAATAATAACGAACCAATAACCATCCCCCCCTCCTCTTTCCTTGATTAAAAAGGGGTCTCACGTGTCATGGGAATAACACATATTACTATACATTAGAATGTAACTGGGACTTAGTTGGACCTGTACGACTTACAACGCCCCCGTGTAGTCATAATTAGTAATCATTATTATAGTATCTGTGGACTTGTCGCACCGCGTCAGCCCAGTCCTGTGGTAAGTACCGTAAGGACTTGTGTTACGGGTACTGGACAAGGGGCATACTTAATATTTTTTATAAATTTAAGAAATTTGATGTATTTAAGATTTTTATTATAGAAATACATGACCTGGGCGGGACCCGAATGCGCGTTGTCAGGCGTCACACGCGGACTAACCGCCACGTTACCAACTGAGTTCTGACAGCCGCCTAATCGATGGGCTGCACAGCACAACCGCGGCGAGGCTGGTGCCGTGGTGCTGCTTGGTCGAATATTGATCAATCTGAAAATACTTCACTAAGTACCAATTTCATACTGTGGTATCAATAGACCAGGGTTTCTCAAGCTTATTAAACGAAAAATCGACACCCGACGCCCGTAGACACACGCATTATTGTCATGCAGCTCCAATGAGCTAGTGGCTACTCACAAACCGCACTAAACAGAACGTCATAGCTATCACATCGAGGGGGTTTCATGTGTGTTAACCATATATTGGCTGTTTGACTATTCATAGGCACTTTATTAAAGAATAATACAAATGATTTTGTTTATGTACGCGCTAACAAATTAAGCATTTTGACCTTAATTATATCAACAAACGAGAAATGGGAGCCTTGTTGCGACTGCCCTCCCTCCTTTTATCCCCCCCCCCTCCAGACCACCGGCTACTCACAAACCGCACTAAACGCGACACCATATGACTTTCCGCCTTACTTTTATACATAAGTGTTTTTTGCTCCTTTCAATATATTTTTCAATAAATAGTTCGCGTACCCCATTCTGAGAAACCCTGCACTAGAAGAAACTTATTCCTGGTTTATATACACAAAGAACACAAAAGTTTCCGGCCAAATCGCTCTGCCCCAGCTGGGTACAACCACAAGTACCCGCTGTTCCGCCACTCCAGACTAATATAACGTAAATAGGCGTGCCCACACGAGGTCGCCCCGTGAATAACTCGTGAAGTCAGGGCTACTCACCTGACGGTGCTGGCGATCAAAAACAATCAAAGCATATTCAATATTACTAATAGAAATAGTGTTTCTGTAGGAGGCCTTAGCACTAGTTTATCACTAGAGCCGGCACTAGTTTATCACTAGAGCCGGCACTAGTTTATCACTAGAGCCGGCGCTAGTTTATCACTAGAGCCGGCACTATTTTGTCACTAGAGCCGGCACTAGTTTATCACTAGAGCCGGCACTAGTTTATCACTAGAGCCGGCACTAGTTTATCACTAGAGCCGGCACTAGTTTATCACTAGAGCCGGCACTAGTTTTGGTGTTTAAGGTTAGATGTATTTAATACTTACGAAAATTTTGTGTACGGAGGAGGTTTTTTTTTACAATTGAGCAACATTTTAACAGACAGAATGACCGTATCTATGCTCAAATCTCTAAGGAAGCTTCCCAATTAGTCGACAGGGTGCAACTTGGTCATTATCCGACTTCGGGATATGGATGGTCATGGGCGTTGATAATAGTGGAAAAGCAGTGATTTCTCGTTTGTCCCCATATACTATATAAAGAAAACTACTAAGAACATGCATAAGTGTGTGTTGAATAAAATTAAATACATTCGCAAAACTTTGTAGAATCACTCTTAGCGGTATACATTCTAACTACTTCCTTCGGTTTATATATACATATATAAACATGTTTGTGTGGCGGGGCATACCTAATAATATTGATATAATTATATAGATTGTAATATGTATCTATATATAAACCGTGTATATATATCATTCACGTACACACATATTACAATGTATATAATTATGTCAATATTCTCGTCTGCGTGACGACGGTGTACCCAATAATATTGTACAATACATTACACACGTACAATAACACATTCACTAAACACAACAGCTTCTTGAGCATTAGGCATTAGCAAATGATTCGGTGTTCATTAATTTGAGTGGCCCAAAAAAATAACGCCATAACACAATAGCGACGGCTGTCGAGCGAATCATGAGTGACGTACCAACATACAGAACAACGCGTACGGCCGGCACGTGCGTAATTCCTACACCCTCCACGGCGAGGGCGGGGAACGACTTTATTGCGATTGTTTTGTGAATTTCCCATTGATTGGAGGCGGTTGATGGGTCCTTAAACGGACCCCGGAGTGGGCGTTTCATAGGCTGCCTTGTAGTTTATATTTTGATCGGATGGGGGCTGAAAACCCCAAAAAAATAGTTTTTTTTTACGAATAGAACATTTGGTTTTTTTCTCTAGTTTAAGAGGGGAAGCGAGCAGTCGGAGCCTCTTAAATCTTTCGATGATAAGCGACAAAAACGATATGTTGCTATCCGTCTCTCAGGCCCTTTCGTAGGGCCAACGTAAACTCACAAACCTCCATGGTCTTACTGACCTAATTCGGTTGCAATGCAACCTGAGCATAATTAGGAGCGTAGTATGCGCGTATGCGGATGAAACTGCAGGGTCTGCTGCTGCTTGTCTATACTAATCATATAAAGCTGTAGAGCATGTTTGTTTGTACGTGTTAATCTCAGGAAATACAGGCCTGAATTGAAAAAATGTTTTCGTGTTGAGGTTTCCTCCTTAAAGGGACTATCGATTAATAGAGGAAGACTATAGGCTACATACCATGTCGCTTCGACAGCCGGAGTGACGCGGGCGAAACCGCAGGGTGATGTTAGTTACGAGTATTATTAACGCCATTACAATAAGTTTCACAATACAGTCAAAAATACCAAATGCAAATCACCCTTGACACTAGAACAGTGGCGCTAATGGCTGACATATAAATAGACCTCGCTAATGGACTGCGCACGCGCATATCCGGCGCACGGCACATTAACGCTCCGGATATGGAAGTATTGTAAAGTTTATTACTTGAAACGACATTCGGCTTCATTGATTTGATATTTTAACTTTTTTTATTTGTGCGTGTCTGTTCGGACACGCGGCTGGAGTTTATTCGACGAAAGGTGAAACGCAAAGAAAGCGTGGAATAGGGTGACGCTGAGCTTCCATATTTCACACGATACCGCGGGCGGTTTTTTTGTTGTTGGGTCCAACGGTGTGTGGGGCTCGCGACACACTATAGTGCCGAATGCCCACAAAAGCCACTGCGATTGCCATCAATGCCGCCGTTGGAGAGGTGCCCCGGAACAACAAGTCGTCAGTGTACCTCGGCGGCTAGTCAATCCCCTAAAGGGCCATCGCCTCTTCCACACCAAGGTTGCTCCGAACCCCAGGACAACCCCACCTTTGGGACAGTGCCATGGTTTGAGGTTTCCATCCTTGCCCCTTGCCCCGTGCACAAAAGCGCCAACGCCTGTTGCTCTTCCGTCCGCTCTTCTTCTAAGAGGAGATCGTTGTACCCCACAAAGGTCGCCTCCTCTAATTGCTCTTAAGTCCCGTCTTCTTATAAGAGGTATGCAGAGAGCATCTTCCTCAATTTTAATTTTCTTCACCTGGGTTCACCCCAAGCTACTGAGCCCCAACCCCACGACAAGGCTTGTACCATGGTGGGGATGATACCACGGGCGTTACATATCCCTCCTAAGGGAGTAAACTCCATAAAACATAATATTATATACATATGTGTCGAGATGATAATCTCTATTTTTTATCAGTCGATTAAAAAACCGGCCAAGTGCGAGTCAGACCCACGTGCCAAGGGCTGCTACCACCAAAATAATTTATATGCTGATGCAAGACCGTGACGAGGCGATGGGCGAGGCCTGTGTCTAGCAGTGGACGCCCTCCGGCTGATAATGATGATGATAATGATTGATTTGTATTCTATATTTAAAGCGGACACAGAAATACATCATCTGTGGAAGGTGACCAATAAATCCTGAGCTACTGGCGATCTTCCCGGTTACGCCGTGCTAATTCCGCTGCATGGTAGCATGGCACTACCTCATACTAAAGAACACTTACTTATTAAACGACTACATTAACATACCAAAACATCATTTTACCACTCACCAGAACCAACCCCATCACCCCTTGCTTATTTACTTTAATAATATAGTTAATTATAATTCTGATTATACTTCTAATATATCAAGACCCCAGGTGTTGCGGGTTATAAATTTCAAACAGTACGGTGCCCTAATTAGGGGTCGTCACCCCTTCTAATGGTCTATAATTTGGAAGACGAGTGCATAACATATGGTCAAGAGCGGAATAGTGTTAAAATGGTGATTAAATTCTTGTAATCGTAATTACTGTATCAAATTCACTTGAAAACATCAAAACGTGGGTTGTCTTTTGGCTTAAGCTACTTCATTTTATGATATTCAAAAGACTTTAGATAATTACCGACGCCTATGAACACCAGGGTAGCCTGCTAACGTTGTCGAGTCCCCTGTGGTCAGCAAACGACGTCGGCTTGCCATCGCGTCACCAGACTGTTCGAAAGACTACTGAATCACCTAGTCATGATCCTCTCCATGAGCCATCTCTTCAGGTCAGCGCCGAGGCCATTTTGACAAACGCGTGTGAGCCGCCCTCGACGTCAGGTCGGGGACAACGACGTGATAACAATGGTTATGTTAGATATCATAAATATTCTCATGTCGGCGTACATCTCTCCCATCTGCGGGGAGTCGGACCCCTTTTCTACCCCGGAACTAGTCTGTAGAATGATTTACGGATGAAATAATTTTACGTCAAAGCGGTTCTCGAATTGACCTGTGAACGCATTTCCCGATGAAGTGAAAGAAACGGCTTGTTACGCTCTCTCGCTCGCAAGCTTCCCCTCCGTCGAACATTACCATGACTCGGAACGTTACTATGATGCCGTACTTTTTACAAGATGTTTACAATTTACAAGATGTTATCACGTTAAAAACAAATATTTAGAATGCGAACTACTAAATGGATCTGGATGAAATTCGTGACAGGTATACAGTCGAGTTTAATCCCGCATTAGAAGAACGGTTCCCGTGGGATGGAGTTTACGCGAGCGAAGCCCGGAAATAGAGCCAGTTATTCAATCATTGCTAAAAAAGAAATATTATTATTATTACTCCCAGCATATAGCTAATAGCTGTTGCAAATTAGAACTAGTTTAATTGTACTTCAACCTATTTTCTTTTGATACTTTTTAAAACGCCGCAACTCTTTTGAAACGAAATAAAATGAATGGAACGCAATTAAAGAAATAGGGCTCTGATTTGTTCCAAGCATTCAAGGAATTATAGTTACAATGCAAAAAATTTAGATTTCATATAAAGTATTTAAATTTTATTACTTTCTGGTGGGAAAACTGTTTTGAAAGGTAGAGTGTGATTGTAACGCGGCCAGGCGTCGGCAATACAGGACGCAGGCCTGCAGTACGAAGTAGTGTCATGCTGCATTGCAGCCAAATTTTTTTTTCCAGGTTTCCCTCGCTCGCATGACCGTATCGAAATATGGCAGGGTTCAGTGCGTTTGTGAGTTTCCTGTGACCCCCTGTATGGGGGAGGGTCGGAGCGCAGTGTCTGATAACGTCTGTGGTGATTAAAAAGCTATGTGTCCGATACGATAAAGTGATTAACCACAAAAACATTACTCGCGTAGAAATATATCTCAATAACGCACTTAGATGAAAGCATGTGTAAAGTCATCCGGAGCAAATGCAGTCCTTTCAAGCCATCGACTGAACTTGAGCAAGTTCCTGAAGGATGCGAGTGCATGTGTGTGCGCGGGGCCTGCAGGCTGCGTCAGCCTCCCAAAGTCAAGTTACGCTCAAAAGCCGAACCAAAAAGCCTGGCGCTGTACAGATTTGCCTGTGCACATGTTACATGAGATTTAATCATTTTCTGTTTTTATACAAGTATTATCTGCAGCCCTCTCTGTAAATTTGAGCACCTCTCCGTTCCCTTTTCGCCTCTTCGAGCTCGACCCCCGTTGATTCAGTACGTCAGCGCACTGTACCAGTCAAAGGTGTAAAGATATTGAAACCGATACATATAATGTAATTCATACAGATAGTGTACACGATATATATTATAGATTATTTCTGCTGTCGACATCCTGATACACATGTGCGCTTATGGTACAGCGTCATCATTAATTATTAAAGGTGCGCAATATGAAAAGAAAATATCGGACAAGATCGTGTGTAGGAGCGCCGTATAACATCCAGCAGAACACTGCAGTAACTGTCTACCGCTTATGTCTCTTGTGCACCTGCCGCTTCAGAATCATGTTCGTTCTTAAGGAGTAAGCTCCATTCACATCATTTGTCCTTCAAAGACTTACGGCTGTTTAGTCTGATGGCACGTTATCATGATAGTCGTTAAGTCAACTAGCGGCCTGTAGTGTCGCTTATAAACTCCAACGATAAATTGGGTAACTTACCTCCAAATAAACCTTGTCCAAAGAGAAAAATGTATTCGTAATTAAATGAAAAAAGAAAAAGTATAACGTCATAGTAACGTTGCGAGCGATAATAATATTATGAGTGGAAGGAGCCTGCGGGAGTTGTAACAAGTCGTGGTTGGTGAAACAACCACAGAACAATTAGAGAGTATCATTATATCATCTGACAACCGACTCACACACAATTAGGCAAAAGACAGGATACTTTGCTCTCTTATAGTTATGGAACTATAAAAGTATCATACACATCTAGGTAGAAAGGAAAAAAACATGTGTGAGTGTGAAGTCAAGATATACAAACACAACGTACATGTAAACGATAAGATATATAAACATAATAGTTCAACACTTAAATCAAACGTTTACTAAGCGTGAAATCAGTACTACTGTGTTTAGTTAATCCTCCACGCTTAGCTGCCCGCTCCGCTCGTCAGCGGGTCGTGGCTTCGCCCCGAGTGGTCTTTGTAACAAGCTACGTGACTCCGTCCTCCATTGTTCTTTACAGTTGGCCGTGCTCGGCGAGTTTGTATCTCGAGTGCCGCACGATTGACCACTAGCCATGTCGCCCTCGTGTTGTTGCTGCGTGGTAGACGAATTAGGTCAGAGCGACGGAAAAATAACCGACATTATGGATATCCAGTGGTTTAGTATTTCTTGTGAGTCAGTTCATTATACATGGCACATGAAAATATTTTGTAGATAGTAGTATTGTAGGCGTTAGACTATTGACGTGGTTTTAGTGATCATTCTCTACTATGTACGTAGCTCGTGAAGGTGTGTTGTTGTAACTATCGATATTCCGCCCTCAAACCGCTAGTCGTAGTCGCCAGTCGTAGGAGCAAGGACAAAAAATACTCGATTTTTCCAGTCTATACGTCAGTTTGTAGGAGGTAATGCCATGCTGCATTGCAGCGGAATTGGGCCGGCATGACCCCAGAGGTACCTCTCGCTCATACGACACCACCGTAAAGTGACATTTTCGGTGTCGTATTAGGTGCGGCTTACGAGAAGCTGGTGGTCCGTTGGGGAAAGGATGGCATCGCATCGGAATAGTAATTATGCGGATTTAAATCGGTGGGTAGTCACTAACAAGCTCCAATTCTCGTTTGCCCCCCTAAACTATATAAATAGAAAAGTCTGTTATGATAAGGTGTGGGTTTTCAAATATTGCACGAAACGATGACATTCACAAGTCATAATAATGTTTCCGTCCACTACCTTGTAGCATAGCTGAAGACCAAGCTCTCCACGCAATATACCCTTGCTGCTTTTACAAAATAAAAACAACAAACAAAACACATTATTTAAATCACCAAATATAAGAATCTGTTAGGGACGGTCGCGCAGTGTGCGGGGGGAGCGCGGGGGGGTACTGCGAACTTCCTTACGACCCTCCGCCCTTGTATAACTTGATGGATCTCCTGCCTCTCTGTATTAACAGCCATAATTGAGAATGTCCATCATCGAGTTTTCTAAACGAAAAGTATTTCAAATTTCAATAACAATAATTATGTTAATTTTAAACCTTAACTCTAATTCCTGATATTTCTAGCTATGTTTAATCACTTTTACTATTGCTTAATATTTGTAGGCTAAAGTTTACGCGAATATTACGCGCCATTTATCTAATTATACAACTTACCCGACGTTTCCGAAACTTTAAACAACCACGGTCACAGGTGTAGTAAAGTACCCGTATCTTGCTGTAGATACTTTTAAAGGCCCATCCGTACGTCTCTCAATCTGTCTGTATTTCCGACAAAAAGTTCTTTACAGAAATACAGACAGACGGACAACCACCGACTGCGTTGTGGTGTCGATCCTCCTAAACGTATTTCGGCTACAGCAGCCGTCTTATAGAGCAGGGTTTCATAAAGTTGGATCCACGGACTCTTGGAACTTCGTTCGTCCGGTCTATGTATGTCAGGGTTCCGCCTACGTCGTAAGCACAGCCTTAACGTAAAAAATTATAAAGCTTTCCTTAACTAATGTAACAATACATTGTTTGGCAGGAATTCACAGAACTTTATTTATTTTTATCTGGTCCGAGACTAAAATAAGTTTAACCCTGTCATAGGACTATTCAACTGCGCACCATATTATAGTGCACAAGTGTTTGCGCAATGAAAAAGGGCCTCACTTATTCGGAATAGATAATTTTCGGAAATTAAATTAAAAACAAACATTAGGTAAGCTATATTTTTATTTTATATTTACACTATTGCTAGGATTTAGAACCTTATTACCTACATATTTAATATCAATATGAATTTGACGCCAGTTCGACTCCCAGAAGAGCAGTCAATGTATGTGATTAACACAAAATACTATGTACTTAAAATAATAGACATATAATACCACATACAGGTCGCGGCACGTAGCTGTAGCGCCGAGTGAGAAGCGTTCCGCGTCCCGCCTTCGTCCCTCTACGTACTTCTAGGCAATAACCGTCAGCGCTATACTTACACGTCAGGGCTTATACACATAGAGATAATATAGATAGAGCAGGGATGCCATAGGCAATTAAATAACGGCTAGTAGCCGTTTTGGTTAATAGATAATAAAGATAAGAATGCATTACTATCTTTGTCTCGCATGCAAATTGCGTAGAGAAGAAGAATGATAAAAGTGAGATACTTGCTGACTCTTTCGGCTCAGACGACCGCGCTTTAGGCTGGCTTCCCTTCGCTACCTCTGTTATCTTTATAACTTTCTACGCAATAGCAGTCAGTGGCCGGGACCTGTACATCCAAAAGTCCGTAAAGGATTGAATTATTTATCCTCCCTAACTTCCCTGTATGTTATACACATGACGAGAGATACTGTGCTTTCCTGGCTGAATGTCGTTAAAACTCTACATCTTCCATGTGAAACTAAATATCTTAAGTCCCACAGGTCCCGGTTAAGCCAGGGAACATAACGTTGGAATTAATAACTTACATAGTCTCACAGATTCCCGTCAGAGGTGACAATTAGAAACATCTATGTAGTAGCACATTAAAACTACTTTACATACTTAGCGCAGTTTATTTAGTTATGTACTGAGTTCGACATTTCAGCAGCTTTATAGCAACCACTAGATCTGTAAAGTTTTATTGTAATAAGTAACAATTGCCTAAACTTAGGTTATCGATGTATGTGATGGTTAAGATTGAACTATTGATTATCTTCTTGACAATAACCAACACATAGCTTCCTTCCATGGGTCTGATGCCGCTGTGCAGCCGAGTTGGACCACCACAACCGGGTACCTTTCGACTTTAAGACCGGGCTTTAAGTCAGGCGTGAAGTAAAAGCTATGGTGTCATAGCTTTGCTTTTGCTGATGCTATTCAAACTTAAACCTCTTGGTGTCTTCATACTCCAGCTGCCTCAGCTCTGCCTCGCTAACGGCTCTGTGTATCTCCATCTTGACTCTGACCTGGTCTACTCTGGACATTCTCTTAACACTCTTACTCATACTTAAGAAGAAGTGGTCTATCTCATCCAACTCTTGTCTGCTCTTTTCTTCTGTCTCCTGTCTCTTGTCCTCTAAATACAGTGGCTCTGGAGGGATGCTGTAGGACTCGTTGGACGGGCTCCCAGTGTTAAGAGACTCTATGTAGCTAACATGCTCGGGCGAGGCCTGCCCCTGTAATAAAGTGTATTGCTGCATCAGAATGTAATTGGTATAGCACAAGTGGTGCATTGCGGAATCTCCACAGAACTACACTCACGCGTTTTGTTTAGTGTTAATCTCGTGAGCTATTGGATAGGGTAAAGAAGGGCAATGTGTAGATATTTATGGGTGTCGGTTTTCATAAAAATTGACTGAAAAATGATTGGTCATTTGTCTGTTATAACTACATATAAAATTGAACATTTCTTAACTGATAACTGGCTGACTTATCACCGCTGAAAACTCAACCGATTTAACTATAATTGAGTGTTCAGGTAATTTTATGTGTAAAGGCATCCGTTTTAAAAAGGGTTGTAATTCCACCCCCACAAGGTTTGAAGTTATGAATTTACGTTGGGCAAACCGCAGCTCGCACCTAGTAAGTACACTATTAGGCCAGCAGAGGCGAGCGATCTCGAAACTTGTTTGAATATAGAAATACGACGTATATCATCTGCCACGATAATGTATTGCTATATGGCGAGTGTGGCAGCATGCGTTAGCAACCTCTGGCGAGGGTACCTCCTCCTCCGTATGGAGCCGGCTCCGGTGCTGCCTGAGGAAGGACATCTGCTCCTCGAAGCGCCACGGAGCGATCTTCTTGCCGTTCGACTTCTCCCGCCTCTTCATCGCGTTGTTGTAGCAGTTGCGCAGTTTGTTCCACTGGTCCTTGCAGTCTTCCACTGGAGCAGAGAACCAACGTTTAGTAAGAGTGCCGTGGTCCATTGGTGAGGAGGAGGAGATGAGGGCAGCGCATCTGACGACTTAACAGATGTTTGGGCGTTGGTAGTCCAAGTCCCTGCTCCCTCGGGCGCACCCACGGCAACGGTACAGACCGCACGAGACGCGGTAACACAACCGTCCTCCCTCAGTAGTAGCAGCGAGAAGTACGTCCCCGGTCGTGCCGGTAATTTTTAGCTGCAATGCAGCAATGCCATTGGGCTTATATCTGAACTTCAAGACCTTATCTAAGGACTTCGAACTACGACTTGCAGGTTACACCAGAATAAAAAAGTAAAAAAAGCGCGAGTAAACATATCTATAACAGCGCTATAAACAGTGATTAAATAAATTCCAACTGTTAACTGCGTACAATGAGCTACAGTAACACTTGTAAGTGACGTAATTACCCCAGCTCTTTCGCTGTTATCGAAAAAAAAAATCGATCAAGCGCGAGTCAGGCTCGCCTATGATGGGATTCCGTAGAAGCCTATTATACTACCATATCGATTTTGTGCAAACCAATTTT
>JAFELO010001163.1:164545-175333 GCA_017140195.1 Eumaeus atala
CCAGTCTCAGTAACGGGGGGGGGGGGGACGACAACGCACTAAACCATTACTCCTTAGAAAATCCATCTTCTCGTAGACCTGTCCAATGATATCCAACACGGATTTGCTTTCATGAAAAAAATCCCTCCCTCAATTACTATGTATGGAGTGCTACCTTTAATAAATTTATTTTTCAAAATCCTACTAAGTATATCGCTTTATACTTGTTCATAACATATATTCGTGGCGACCTTCCGAATTTCAAACATACATACCGTAGGCTCCCGTAGTCCACAAGAACGTCTGTGCCATACGAACCGACCGACGGACATGACCAAATTATAGGGGTTCCGTTTTTTTTGCCATTTACTCGTATAGCTACGGAAATTTAATAAAAACAACAAACAAAACACATTATTTAAATCACCAAATATAAGAATCTGTTAGGGACGGTCGCGGAGTGTGCGGGGGGAGCGCGGGGGGTACTGCGAACTTCCTTACGACCCTTCGCCCTTGTATAACTTGATGGACCTCCTGCCTCTCTGTATTAACAGCCATAAAGAATACAGAATGCCCTTTATCGGGCTTTCCCTAAACTTAGCGAAAAGGCTTTGAACATTTTTTAAGCTTCTTTATAATAATTATGGCCCTCACCTTCAGCCTGATATTCCATTGTTGAAGCCCGTTTTAAGCTCCGCCTCTGAAAATTTTCTTATATACGCTAATCACACGATGCTGTCAAAATTTTTGTTGATATAAGAAATTGCCACTTTCATAATTGTTATTTTTTTTTATAGTTCGAGCAGTCGAGGAATCGGAACCTTTGACGACTATAGACGCTCATAGACATCAGCATTATAGTTGTCATTGTGATGCGTTCTCCTGCTTTCCTCTTTCCCTTCCATTGAAGGGCCCATTTGCCACCGGCTACTCACAAACCGCATGAAACGCGATACCGTAGTCACTTTACGGCGGTGTTAAGTGAGCGAGAGGCCTCACCCCGGTCGTGCCGGCCCAATTCCGTTGCATAGGAGGATGTAGTGGCACTACCTCTTACAGGATACATGCATACCACTGCCGTTTGCTATAGTTCGTTACACTTATCAAATTTAAAGAAAAAGCACAACATTTTACGCGAGAGCTCGGTATCTATAATTTTTGTAACAGCAAAGCGGTCGGTTGGAAGGGTTTAAAAAAGAAAACAAGTGAATTTCACAATCTTTTTTGATTACCATCTAGGTTTAAAGTTAAAATTAATCTTTACATCATACGTCACATTATATAATAATCACCCATCTATAACTGAAATTACCTGTATTCCGACCTCTCTTAGTGGACCCCTCTGATTTGGAGACAGCTATTTATTTATACCTGCATATCCGAAACACTGCGTAAGTGGTCCCTTAAGGTATCATCACTATATCACAAAGAAGTAGGAAGTAGAACAGACAGAAAACTGTTTGACTTCAGTTTGATTAGCTTAAGTAATAATGTTTGACAAAAAAACGTAAATTATGAAGAATGTTATATACTTAGGTCCAGGTCCCGGCACGAAAGTATAGCGCTGGGGTGTTACTTGAGTCAGTACTTCTGCGCTGTTGCACAGAGGTACTGACTCAAATAACAGTACGAAATATGGTGTCAGAGGGGGCGAGGGCGGGACGCGGACCGGGTGGGAGTTGTGATTGGTTCTCCAGTCGAACACATGCGCAGCTTACCCCTCCACTTATCGCTCGGCGCTGCAGTTACGTGCCGGGACATGTTCCCGGTGCAATCATAACAATATTCTAAAAGTATTTTGTAATGTTATCACTTCCGAGGTATTTAGTAAGCATTTTCTATTTTTAAAATATCATACACAGAGTGACTGGTGAGTCATTTTCAACACTGCCGGAGAGCATCCACTACTTCATTCTCGTCCAAAGTCATAATAATACAAATTATAAAACAAATAGGTAACTTTTATTATCAAAATACTAATAACTGACTGAATTAATTGCATCTGATGTGCATACATTAGCGATTGGGACGAGCCTATCTCGCACACCACAGAAACACTGCGGTGACCATAATAAGCGAATTTAACCCCTTTGCAATTATTTTACGTGTTATATTTGAAGTTACTTTACATATTTTTCATTGTTTCTTATGTCATGTGATGAAAATGTCTCGTCACTTTTGTTTATCTTATCGTACAGTTATGTATAAAATATCGTCGACTCTGATGATATTTCACCACCAGCCAGATACTGACCACCGTGCACTGCTTGACATAAGCCTCCCCTATAAGCATAGTGCATATAGGTCAAATATATGAAATGTATGACAACAAATTACCCAATCTATTAAATTCAACATTTAAACATAATACAACATACGAGTATTATACCCTTCAGCTTTCTGTACGCAGCCACACGCCTGCCATATAAAAACATTACACTACTTAATCGTAGTCGGTTGAATACATTCTATGTCCTTATCTGGAGTCCCATTTGTCTCCATACCAAGGTTACCAGGATCAATTAAAATAAAATTTTGTAAAAATCGGTAAAACCGTTTCGGAAGAGTAGGGTAATTGAGATTGTGACACAAGACTTTTGTGTACGTGTAAGATAAAATAAAAAAACATTAATGAACAACCCACAGGGTACTTTGTAGGCATTAAGGGCAAATTGACTGTCGGCTCACCTTATATTTGAAGTGTTTACCTACGCCCATTGATAGTTAACTAACCAGAAAGTATGCAGACATTGGGCCACCCTCACAACATCCTTGAAAGGAGCCACCTAGATTAAAAACACGAACCGCAACATAATAGCCATTATCTCAGACCACTGCCTCATGTGATGTATGCTACTCGAATTTAAACCTCTTGGTATCTCCATACTCCAGCTGTCTCAGCTCCGCCTCGCTGACGGCTCTGTGTATCTCCATCTTGACTCTGACCTGGTCTACTCTGGACATTCTCTTGACACTCTTGCTCATGCTCAAGAAGAAATGGTCTATCTCATCCAACTCTTGTCCGCTCTTTTCTTCTGTATCCTGCCTCCTGTCCTCTAAGTACAACGGCTCTGTAGGGATGCTGTAGGACTCGTTGGACGGACTCCTAGGAATCTGCGCTTCTATGTAGTTGACGTGCTCGGGTGAGGCCTGCACCTGTAAGAAATGCTACATTGCTGCAAAATAGAGCCGGCAAGAGTTGGTGCCTCTCATAATATATTAATACGCCCCGCTGTTTCACCCGCGTGCTCTGTTGCAATTAAAAGTAGCGAGGCGGTATATAGCCTAAATCCTTCTTCGATAAAAGGGTTATCTAACACTGAAAGAATTTTCCACCTTGTAGTTCTGGATATGAGTGAGGGTAATCAAGCTCCTTAGCTAAAAACTTTAAAATTAATGGTTTAAAATCTAATAACCCTCCCTGTTCCCTCATTCACCTATCCTAATGGGGCGACCGGATAAAAATCAGGCGTAGGAACGACGGCTCAACGTGTTCTCCGAGGCACGGGGGTGTAACTGACTCCGGACAGTTGTTAGAAATTGAAATCTAAAAAAATGTAATTACACTTTGGTTCGACCCGGGACTCGAACCCGGGACCTCGCGGATGTGGTTGAACATGCTTACCAAGGACCACGAGACAGTTTTCCATAGTAGGTAAAGGGGGCCAACAATCAATCTTTTGATGACTACCGACGCCCATATACATCCGCATTATTGTCATCCAGATGTGTCGCCCGTCCTTCCTCCTGTCCTCCAATGGGCAGTTTGTTACTCTCTCGAGCTAACAGGAGCAACATACCTCTGGCGAGTGGGTCTCCTCCTCCAAGTACAGGCGGTTCTGATGCTGCCTGAGGAAGGACATCTGCTCCTCGAAGCGCCACGGAGCTATTCTCTTGCCGTTCGGTTTCCGTCGCCTCTTCATCGCGTTGGTGTAACAGTTGCGCAGTTTGTTCCACTGATCTTTGCATTCCTCCACTGTAACAGTCAACCATTATCAGAACTGGTATTATTTATAATGAAACAGTTTAACTGTCAACATGACTAGCAGTGAGCCGCGGTTTCACCCGCGTAACATGGTTAAATTCCATTTTTTTGCGAGTGACCTACTACTGGTTCGCGGCGCTACTGCACCCGCCCCTACAGTTCATCGGTCCAGCGAAGGCTTTTGTGTCTTCTACTTTAGGGTGTTAAATTCCATGTAAACTTCACACCCTCAGGGGTTGAATTTCTAAATGCTTCCTTTGACACTGAAACCCCTGTACCAAATTTCAAGTTTCTAGATGTGTTTAGGGGGCAAAAGAGAAATTGGAGTCTTTGAATACTAGCGACGCCCTTACACATCCGCATCATTGTTTTCATGCAGACGCGTGCCTTCCTTTCCTCCTCCCCTCAAAGGGGCCACCGGCTACTCGCAAACTGCACGAAACGAGACAACAAAGCCTCCACTTACACTACTGTATCATTTGAGCGACCCTTACTTGGTCGTGCCGGCCTAATTCTGCAATGCAGCATCACACTACGTCTTGCCCCCCACTCCCTACTAATACATATTTGTATACATAGGTAAATAAAATCACACGAAAAACATTACGCTCCTTGTAAACGCTCGTGTGTGCGGTCGGGTAAAATACATTTATGTTAGAGATGGCATGTTCACTCGAGATGTAAATTTCATTTAACTATTGGCCCACTAAACTATAACAAATGTTAACTTCTGTCATAACAATTCGATGTATGTCGATACAGAGAGTACCGACATACATCGAAAAAACTAGTCAAAAGTGAATCGGACTCGCCCGTAAAGGGTTCCGTGGCTACAAATAAAAAATCGCATATCTCTCAATCTTTGGTATATCAATTGATTTTGTTCCGACCATTTTCGTTTGCAGTTTTTGTGAATTCTACAACCTTAGTTTTTTTTAATTTTCCTTTTGGTATTTGAAAAGTTAGAGGGAGGGGCCCACATTTTTACCACTTTAGGAGCAAACATCCCGCAAAACATTAGCATAATAAAATGGTCTTGGAAACCTCTATACCATTTAATGAGTATACTTACCCCTCACGGCTGTGCCATCCTAAAAAAATATTTCATTTTTCAAAATCATACTAGATTATTTGGTTGTGGTTAACCTTTCAAATTTATATTCTCTAAGTAGAATATCTGTGACATACAGACGGACATAGCGAAACTGTCAAGTCAAGTGTAAGGGTTCCGTTTTTTGCCATTTGGCTATTGGTCCTAAAAACACACTTTACATAGGTACAAGTGCAATAAAAAAGCCAATAGATACAATGTCTTAACTGCTCGTATCCATGGCGGCGGAGTAAATTAAAAACATGATAAAAACCGCGCGTATCAGCTCCGGCCTCCAATACGCGACTGGGCTCCGGAGTTTAATCGAGCGAACGTGACTGAAGTCCGAAGTGAAAGGCACGCAAGAGACGTAAGCAATGTAAGCGCGACGCGCGGTAAACCGTTATTCTGTTACGCTCGACGAGTTCACACGATTTCACTCATATATGTAAATATATATGTTTAGGAGTAAACTCAAAAAATAGATTACACGTTCGCACAAGCGTAACAACTAACATGTTTCGATACACGAAGCACGCGTTGCTACACGTTCCACACATACGTCACCGAGCGCTGATGACGTCACTCTCACAGTCATCGTTCGCTATCGGTATTGAGGTCTTAGGACAAAAGCGGGGAGCGTGCGGCGGCATGCCAGGGTGTAACTCGTAATACGTACCCGGTCTCTGCATCACTCTGGCTATCTCCTCCCAGGCCGCGATGCGCAGAGTTATGTCGCGATACTTGATGCACTGCGTGTTGTAGACCTCCTCGTGTTGTTTCACCAGCTCTATCAACGCTTCGTAGTCCTCGTACTCCATGTTGTACACGTCAGAGGTGTTCGCCGCGTCGCACGCGTGCGTCGACTGGCGTCGCGTCAGGTGGAGTGGACGGCTTCGGTGGCGTGCGGCGCGCGGCCCCTTCACCGCCGCCCGTCGTTGCTCGTTGTGCTCGAATGCGTAATACGATTTTGTTCATGTAACCGACTGCGTTTGTGAGGGTTATGACTTTTACTGTTATATACTATTGAAGTGTTCGTAATGTATAGCATTCGATAGTTATAACTGATAGATAGCAGTTATAACTGGTAATCTATAGTTGAAAATTATCACATTGCCGATACTTAATCTCTCATACATTTTGATTTTTGTATTTTTTTAATCCTTATTTTAATGCATTTTCTACTCAAATTAAAAAGAAAAAATATTTTTGTAATTGTTACACAAAAGCCACACAATTGTTGCAGTAAAAAATACTTTAACTTCTCAAATTTTTGTTTGAATTTTGCCGTTTTTACCCGGCTGTGTCAGAAGAAGGAATGTTTTCGAGAGTTCAAGTGAAATTTTCCATATTTGCAATTTTACCTACAGCATTCATTAAGGACTTAAAAATGTTTAAGGTGTAAAGTCACTCGTGTTGATAAATCACCATGTAACTACCATAAAAAATAAGATGGCATTAACCTTACGAGGTAACATTTTTTTTTACCAAACCCATCCAGTGTGGTTTCAATATGTATGAGGAAAATTCAAATGGCAGATTTATTATGAGGCCAAAAAATATAGAACGAAAAATTTGATCTATAAATAAAAAAGCCGAATGTTTAAAATATTGAATAATTGAAAAAAATACTGAAAAGGGTAAAGCAGCCGCAGCCGGCACATTTAGAATTTTCCAATAGTCTGCCTACGTTCGTTTTCTGCAGCCATCTACTACTATCTAAAGCTATAGTTATGACACATATTGTATGGAACTTATGTCAAGATCCTATCCAGTCCAATTGACAAATGCATCATCATCATCAGCCGGACTGAGGCCTCCCCCGTAGAGCGCCATAGGTCACGATCACGGATAGATGCATGGATATCTATCCCATCTATCATAGAAAACGGCTGTTAATAAATACCGGTACTTGGCTCGAGAAGCCGCTACAAACAAGCCCTGTTTTTCAGCTATTTAATATTTTAAGTTTTTTTTTTTTTGTTGGTTCCATGGCGTATATATACTCTCGTTATAAAGACGAATATAACGACACGACGTTAAGCCGCCGAGCCGTTCAGGCAATATGCACTCTTATTGCTTGAACATGAAAATCTACATACCTGCATTAACACATAGGTACATACTACATACGCTCGAACAACATAATATGTTTCTGACAGAAACCGAAAATTAAAGGTATCGCATAAAAGTCGGTACGGTGATCCCGAGTCAAGACTCGACTGAACTCGACAATGTGTACAATACCGAGGGTATTGTAGAAAAACCTGCCTTTCCCTGCTATATTCGAGACGAGTGACCAATATTACACTTTTATTTTCTCTTCTCTTCACTCGCAGTGTTCCATATTTAAATGATATTCTGTTTTTAAATCCGTTTGAATGTTCAAAATTTCAAAAATAGAATCGTTATCCAAGTTTTAGTGTAGTTACTTATTAGTAGTTTTGTTACAAGCAGCGCCTTACGCTTTCGTTTCGATTCTTTCGAGCCCTATTTTAACCCCTTAGATACGAAGTTTTCGAAATTATATCTACCATATTACCGATTGTAAGAGGTAGTGCCACGCTGTAGGACACGACCGGGACCTATCGTTCATATGACACCGCCGTAAATTGGCGGCTGTCACGTTTCGTTCAGTTTGTGAATATTTGGCGGTGCCTTAGAAGGGAGAAGGAAAAGTGAGCGATCTCTGTTTCATATGATTCAACTCCTAACATTTTTTCTACCTAATTCCCTTTCTCATTCTCTGTCAACTCCAGGAAGGAACTGAAATGTGTTCTTGTTGTTATTTTTTCCATAAATCTTTTCTTAAGGAGAAAAGTCCAAAAATGTAACGATTTCCTGAATACTTAGCAGACAAAAGTGGCAGGGAGCCAACAATCGTATAGAGCGAAAAATTATTTTTTAAAACATCATCCAAATTATCAAAAGTAACCATCTATTACTATCCAGTTATATGAAATTTTACTTTCAATTTTTTTATAATCTGATTTGAAAAACGAATTGGATGAGCAAAGTGTAATTTTTAACTACCCTCATTTCCGAAAAAAAGTAATCAAATATGTAAATATCTCATTGTGTAGATAATATTAATAACAACAACAACACATCTTCACGCCAGTTCCCTCATCTGATAGACAAAGAGAACAGAGTGCATATCACGACCCTTATACGCCTTCCTTGCTTCCTCCATATTCATTAGGTACTCCCTTCATACAGCACATAACAATCCTCACACAATATTAATAATAATTATTCAAATTATCCAGAGCTGCCACAAAACAACTAAACAAACTTACTACACACATACTACACGGAAATGGCCCAATTGGAGGGATGGGACGAAGGAGGGTCCGCACATGCGGATGACAATAGGCGTCGGTAGTCAAGCGTGTATGAAAATGTCTCATAAAAAATTCAAGAATCACGACACATTTCATTACATTGACACTAAACCATCCGCCATATTACATAGCTAGTAGATAAGGGAAAAACCCTTCTACTAATGTTGTAAACGCGAAAGTTTGTTAGTCTTTAACGTAATTTGTGATGGATTATTTTATTATCTTTATTATTATAAGATGGATTTCAATGAAGCTTTACTATAACATAGCTTACACATGAGAATAACACATGGGCTATAGAAATAATAAATCCACGTGGACGAAGTCGCGTGTCACTAGCTGTAATACCTATATAGATGACATTATCGCTGTCGCGTTTCGTGCGGCTTTTGAGTAGCCGGTGGCCCATTGCAAGGGAGGAGACCAATGCATAACAATTGTGCGGATATTTATAGGCGTCAGTGGTCATTAAGTGGCTACGTCTGCTCATTTAACTCTCTATAGCACAAAAAATAATAGGAATTTGAACCCATGGAGAATCTCATTGCAATATAACTGCTAACAACTGCGCTGCAAGCACATTTCCTTTTTGTACATATCTTCGACGTTAAAAATTGTTTCGTCTGCAAAAGCTATCCGCGGTATTTTGCTTGCATACCCTCTTAACAAAGTCTGGGATCTCTCAGCTTCGATGCGCTCGTTAATAAAATGTTCTGATGTTACTGAGCAGCTGGAAGTTGAATGTCTGCATTTATTTCTCTTTTGACTGTCTCTTTACAGTCTACAGGCTAACCTAGGCGAGCTTGCGATACACCTTCAGTTAAAGGTTTTATACGCGACTGGCAAGTGCCAACCTTACCAGGTCGGCAGTTCAGTTTTGATTTATGTAAGGATTGCACGTCAGTAAGAGGTTGTTACATTGCAGCGGAATTGGGCCGGCACGACCGGGGGGGGGGGGGTTCCTCTCACTCACATAATACCGCCGTAAAGTGGCAGCCATGATATCGCTTTTCCTGCGGTATGTGAGTAGCCGGCGGCCCATTGGTGGGGAGAAAGGAGTGAGATGTCGGATGTCTATAAGCGTAGTCATCAAATGGCAACAGCAATGGTAATTTGACATTTTATTCGTGTCTTGATCGGCGACAGTGCCGTTAGTATATTTCAGCCAAATCTCGCCAGCACCAGATCTCGCCAGCATCAGAATACGGTCCTGTCCTTCGCCCACAGAACACTGGCGTGAAGGGATGGCTATACTGTGGCATGTGATCCGTTATATAAAAGTCGGGGGTTGATTTGAAAAGTTAAAGAGACCATGAATTCTGGTTGTGAGCTTGTTTTTGGGCGTTTCGCCACTAGTGTAGGAGGCACGTCTTCATATAAATATGATCTTCATTTTAATCACAATATATACATGGTAAGTGTGTAAAAACGTATGCACTACATGCAGTCTACGGTAGTAGGATTCGATGTCCATTCTATTTTTAAAACATCTTCAGTTTTATTTCAAGATGGTGCCAACTTCATATTCAATTAAAAGCAAAATCGTTCCCGGCTACGCTAATTTAAATGAAATCAAGATGTGACAGTTTCTTCACAAGCGCAACTTGAGAAATTTTAACCCTTTCTTTGTTATTCTTTCTACTGACTGTAGCCCGACTTGAGCAATTTCAAATCGTCTTACGTCTCAGATGCCACTTGTTTCGTATTTTTGAAGTGAAATTTCTATACAGACATATTTTCTGACACCAAAAAATGATGCGGCGGCGTGGACGGGGTAGACGATACAATCGTTGGCAAATTTCATGAACTTGAATTAAGTTTAAAATACCGTTCACTTGTCCGTTGAAATTTCCCTTTTATTGTATGTCCCTGCACACATTTCAATTTTTTTACCTGCTATATGTTAGCTTCACTTATAAGTTTGTTTGTTTGTTTGTTGACTTTGGACTCAATTTCTACTACATTTTCACTTTAGACAGACAGATTTTTTTCTAATTTGTTCAGTTATCAATACTATAGTTTTGTCAGTACAAAAAAACGCTTTTCTTTTTTTTTAAAGTTCATTTAAAACACACTAAACCAAAATATATCTATAACAACAACACATCTTCACGCCACCTCCCTTATATCACGATCCTTACATACCTGGCTGGCCCCTTATAGGAATATAGTTTTTAAAACAATTAACTTTTAATAATTTTTAATAAACACACATTTTAGTTTGGTGTGCAGCAGCCAAACACATCAAAATACACGCATCAACAAAAGTAAAAAATACTTATTAATATTAAATAAAAGAAATTATTAACGAAACATACTAGTGTTATTGTGAAAAAGCTTTTGAAAAATTTTACATTTTTAAATTTTTGCATATAATCTTTTATATATCT
>JAFELO010001163.1:175546-200417 GCA_017140195.1 Eumaeus atala
ATTTCTTCATAAAGTAAAATATGTACATACTTATAACTAGTCTAGTGAGAACTTCCAACATATTCTTATTTTTCGATGCTAAAACTCTTCGGCATTTCGTTCTTCATTCTTATTTCTTATACCTGTTCAGGTAGAATGTACCTAGTACCTTTAATATATTAACTTACCTATGTACCAATAAAAAAATTCAAACATTCAGTCCGTTTCGTTTCTAATTCTATTAAATCAAAACATGGATTTTGTAATTTAAAAATAAGCTCTCGAGTTTAATTTCCTATTTGCATAAAACGCTTACCTCCGCTCCCCTGATAATTATTTAGCAAGATGACGAGAGGGAAATGAAAACATTATCAAAGCCTTTGTTGAATGAAACAAAATGTTATTCTTATTTCCAACTTAAAATAACAATGTAGGTACACTTGCAAATCTAAGCTTTATGTACATAGCTGTTGTATTTTGTGAAATCATAACACAACACTAAAAGTTATTGTATATTTATTTGTACACTCTAAACTCCTTAAAATAAACTACACAAAAAAACCCGAGCTCTTCACTTATGTATACACGTGGCTTAAACAAAAACGCGCCAACTCTTAATTTGTGCAATCATTGTACAAAACAAAATGCGTGCCATGTGGTCATCCTGTGCTAGCTCCGATCCACTAACTTCATTATCATTCCATCCCTTTCACACTCATACTATTCCGAACGTACACTATTCGACCTTTCTCTTTCACCCGCGCTTCAGTCCGCGACGGATCTCCGTGTGTGGTAGTTGTTTCGTGCGGCTCAGCATTTCCGCGAGATAACTTTCGTAAATAAAAAAATAATAGTCAATTTTTTTTTTACTTTTTTGCGAAAGTGTAACAGTGAGCAACGGAGTGTATAAACGTGTTGTGAGAATTACAGTTACCGTGCTCAGATTACAACTATTGTGCATTTTGGAATGTTGCTAATAACTTTGTGAATTTTGCAAGCTGAAATTTTTACGGTTGGTATTTTTGTGTGCAATACTGATTTGCGATACTGATAAGTTTATCGATGTGTTTTCTTTGTGCAAATATTTTAATCTAGGATAAGCCCGCATGCCAAGGTCGATAACAACAATCGATTTAAATTTTATTCACCTGTGTAAAGTTTGTGTTCGCGCGCTCTAAATGGTGGAATATTTTTGTTTCATCGCATATCATTTTAGTTGCACAGTTATTCCCTCTGAAGAATATTTATTATTATAGCCAGTTTATTTATTTAATTGATGTACACTGTAGTCTGTATACATTAGCTTATCCATATTTATAAAATATGATATCTATTTATTCGTTGGCAATGAAGTAAACAAAAATGTAGACGATGTTTACTTTCATTTGACATGGTACGCTAGTAAAAATAGTCGTGAGGTTTTGACTCATGGGAGTGTAATGTCAGTTCTTCTGAGCGTAGGTACGCTACCAGGTGTCTAATTAATTTGGCTACGTCAATATTGTTGTAGTCGTCGAATAGCGGAGTCGAAGGCATTGACAAAAATATCGCCAAAAGACTGGTTATAGATTTTTTCCCCCTTGTACTAGTATTTAAAATATGTCATGCGCTGGAGTTTTTACTATCAAAATAAATGCGAAATAGCCTGTGAAATTTCAAATTACTGTTAACTGTATTAAAAACATATCGACACAATTTTTGGGATTTTTTTAAAGTCCGTTAAGCCTTTCAGTCTGTAACACAGCATAAAACGTACATACCTACATCATAGGAGAAACATTGCCCTCTTTCCGACACAGTCCGTTAAAGGGTAAATTCGGTTGGCCTGCAAAAGCATACCTCTAAGTGATGTTTGCGAAATACCTTTCAGGGAAGGCGTAGGTAGCCGCTTTAAGGCTAGTTTTGACTTAAGGTATTGAAACAAGACGCCTAACTATTTGAAAGGACTAGTGCCATGCTGCATTGCAGACGAATTGGGCTGTCCCGACAGGGGCAGTACCTGCTGTTCACACGGTACTTTTATAAAGTCTGCCATGCTGTCGCGTTTCGTGCGATTTGTGAGTTACATTAGGTCTATAGGCGTGTGTCAAAAGGCTCGATAATGCACGGTAGGGGCCACACTAAAAAAACCGTCTGATAATGCTACTGAAAACAATAGAAACCCGGTGATAGCTGATGCAAGCTAGTCTGATTGTGTTGGACCTTGACACACTATCAGCGAGTTGTTATAACATTTGTCACGAGAACACAACGCTTCTAGGCTTTCAATGTGCAAATAATCTCTGATCAGAAATCACAGGAGCAGTCCTTACATCCGATAGAAGGTTAAGGCAAATGATTAACCAGTGGTAGGTTTAATAGAAATAAAGGTCGCCCAATAAGTTGGGTTTTGCAGGAAATTCCAATTGAGCCCAGCCATCGTACGTGAGTGGGATCCGATGATCCATCCACCTTGGCGACTGGTCACCTCATAAGGGATCGGATTCCTCTAGTCTAACGGTAACTCGTACAGGCCTAATGCCTTCAGCATTCTCAACGCATATCTACTAACGGCAGGGCTTGAGCCCTTAAGTTTGACTACAACCTAAAAAAAGTACTTCATTACGATAATAAATTGTTCTTAATCAAACCACAGGACGTCATGAAACGTCGGTGGCCAAACGCCCACTAATGAAAAGATCCATTAATAAGCTTCTTTTTAAGGTTGTAATCTCAACAATGGTCTAGGTCTCTTTGCTGTCAGTACCTCAAACAAAATTCATCTGTTCCGTACGGAACCCTCAGTGTGCAGGTCCAAATCCCGCTTAACCGGTTTTATTCATACAGATTATATCCGAAACAGGTTTTATACTTTCGTGTGACTACATTAGACTTAATGGGAATAAATAATTAAAGAACCGGGAACCCCCATTTTATAATTTGCCCCAATTTATAATATGATAAAAAAAACTTTAAAGTCTGTAACCGAGTCATAATCGAGTGTATTATGGTCCAACATTAAAACTTCAATAGTTGGTAATGAAGTGAACTTGTATTTAGCAATATAGGCGTGTTGTCGCCACATTTTACAAAACGTGCGTTTCGTCGTGATCAAGAGAAGTGTCAGCTGTCAAACAGGCAGGATTGCTAGTTCGCGCCGCCTGCGTTCCCTTGCTCGTAACACCGAGTGGTGCACATAAAGTGCCCTCTTCGTATATCTCCGCATTAGGCCACAGGGTGAGCCGGTCTCACCGCTCACAAATCTCTCAAAACGAGATACTGTTGCCGCCATTTCCCGCCGGCGTTATGTACCTTACTGCCAGATGAATACGCATTTAAATACTTTAAATAAAGACACCCTGTCCTTATGTACAGATTTCATCGCGGTGCATTTGGTATTCTTCAAGAAGACTTCACAGTCCCGACACGACTGATGCAGCGTGGCCACGAATCGTTTGACAAACAAAGTTTGAACACGTTATTACGAGAAATTGATATATAGCAAATGTTCCTGAGAAAGGCTCGACTAGACAATGAAACCGGCCGGCCAACATTCTGGCCTTTCAACCACAAAGCCATTGTGGTGGCAACCGATACAACAGTGGCGTATCGTGTGGCGAAACACCATTTAGCTACTAGAATATTCTATCGGTTTGGAAAACAATGAAAATGTTGGAAACTGAGAAAAATTGAGCAGACATACAGACACCGATGGTCTGCTCGTGCACTTTCCATGAGGTGGCCACTATTTCTTTTACATAATAGGGGGACAAACGAGTAGAGAGACAAAGAACAGATAATGTTTAGCGTGACCTTTTGGAGACGAGGGGAAAAAGAGTGCAACCCATCTACATGTAAATTATGCGGATGTCTATGGGCGTAGGCAGTTGTCTAATGGTTCTGATTGGTCCTTAGTATTACTCGTCTGTAATAGAGTACCGCAATTTTGATGTAGGTTGAAATTAGATTGAGGGCGAGCAGTCCTATTGTGTTAGGCCTATAGAAAATAGACAAAACCACTATTTACAGGATCTTAGCGAACCTAAAGTACCACATTAGATTTGTTTTCATACAGCACAATAGATTTATGTCGTTATGTGTATGTTCGTGTGTGTGTGTGTGTGCGTGTGTGTGTGTGTGTGTGTGTGTGTGTGTGTGTGTGTGTGTGTGTGTGTGTGTGTGTGTGTGTGTGCGTGCGTGCGTGTGTGTGAATGTTTAGAATTATATCAAGTGGTTCCGGATGTCGGCGGTCTCATTGTGCGCCCCTAATTAGCTTGAGGTCGCGATTGTAAACAAACCTATGTTCACAGTCGGGTCGGTTGGATCCGGTAGCTTGTTACTGTATTCCATATTAAAAAAAATTGCGAGTGAATGTTTAAATGTATGTTTATTGCTCTTAAACTATTGATATTTTTCGTTATAGTATAGGGGGCAAATGAGAAACGGAGCTTATTGACGATACTGACACGCTTTGAAATCCATAGCCCTTGTCATGTAGAGTCGTTGCAGCCCTTTCACTTTTGCACCGCAGAAACACGACAGCAAAACTATCACTAAACAGCGGTGTCATGTGTTAACACATTAAGTTGCTGGCCACTTACAAGCAGACAACTAGATTTCTCGTTCACAATAAAAGCTAAATAGAAATACAGTATCCTAATAAGGCCTGGCGAAAAAAGATTGGCAATTTTAAAATTTATCGAAACAACAGCATAAGATGATGATGATTACTGTATATCTCAATTCAGAATGTTGTAAACTTTTACGACTCCCCAGTAACTCGTATTCTGTTGCCATTAAAATTTAAAACGAAAAATAATCACAGTTCCGAGGATCGACGGAATTCTTAATTGTTCTCTTGACGTTGTGCTTTCTGAAAAAAATATTAGTCCTTATGGCGGGAAATTTAAAAAGGAATATGTTAATAATGCCATAATGTTATAGCATAAGCATAGCGTTTCTGGTATCTCAAGTAGCCGTAGATAATGAGGTATTATTAAACTATAAATGTATGTGAGCTGATGAACATCTGTTTATGCTACTAATATATATTGGCCTAAACAGTGTTCACTATTCACAATTTTCGCATAACATTTGTAGAACAATATTTAACTGCAGTGAGAATTGTTTTCCAGAGTAAAATAATGTTATATCCGCAACTGTTTCTATTCCTCTGTCAACTTTATCTAAAGCCTTCGTGCTGGAATTGACAGAACCTGCATTGCATTTCTGTCACATTTCTTGACAAATACCTAAGACTTACATATTAGAATTAAACAAAAAAAAAAAACAAATAACTTTAACGTATAGTTAAATATTGCAAATATTACATTTTTAAATAAAGAATAGTAATATTTCATTCGATTGATAACATTCCAAAACATACATTGCTACATTTCGAATTTAGAACGTATGTCATAATTATCATCCGCCCACCACGACGTATCCGTCCTTTAAATAAATTGTTTTCATTGTTTATTTAAAATCCTGAACTGAACATAAAAAAGAAGAAATTGATTAGATTCAAAAGCAAAGCGTTGTGTTAAACAAATACGCAGAACAAATGTTACGCAATAGGGTTGTCACTATATGTGTTTTTTGTGATTAACTATTTGCACCACCCAGACAGTGCATCCCTGCATTGCTGCATTATTGGAATAGCGAATTAAAGTTCTTTAATATATAGTATAAGTAGGCATTACATAATTTCATAAAAGCTCGCTACAAACCCGCAGTACCTCCAGTCGAGTATTCTCACTTTTTGTGGAAAAGAAATAAGAATACTCGTTTAGTGTGAGAGAGTTATCTACAGACCGGCTCTTCGTGTCTTTAAAACCTAGAGAACTATAATAATTCTGGAAGCACACAGCGCTTCCACAGATTAAGTCGCTACTACGTAAGCGTTACGCATCATAAATCTCTGCCTTTGCGCCTGAACTATGAGAGCGAGAGGAACGTGCCCGACCGATTCGGCAACAATGGAGCAATGTCGCCTTTCACAAAAATAACACCGTAGAGGAACTCTATACATCTATATGGTATACGTGATTAGGTAATCACGTATACCAGAGTTTTTAACGTTGAATAGTGAAATTCGTTATTCTTGTGACACACTTTGTTTTGCTACGATGGGTAAAAGATAAGATGACAAATAGATAGAAAGAATAGATAGATAAAAGGAAAGTGGAAATGAACCGATTGCAAGTGTAGGCCAAAAGGTTAGTAGATTGTAACATTCTTAACGTAGCCCAGTAAAAATGTATTTAAAATTCAAATATGATTTTACATCCTTAATATAATATGTAGCGGCATGCTGCATTGTAACCGGACTGGACTGGCAAGGCTGGGGGAGTGTCTCTCGTTCACATGGTGCGACTCTGTAATACCTACGTCTTCAGCGTATTCAGTTCGCAGAAGTTAAAAATAACGACCGCATGTCTTGCCGTTCATTTAAAGAGCGAATGGTTAGGGGTTTTATTTCAAAGTTAAACACAGAAATCCTGTCAAATACTACTTTGTATATTTATGAGATTAACATCTACCGAACTATAGAAAAGCAAGCCAAATTATTTTATAATACTCGATAAATACATACGCTCGAAAACATCTCCTACGAACTGTTGACGCACTCGGATAATTATTTATTAGGCGTCCCAATATTTTCGTAGTGTCAGTTCCTTATTTATTAGTTAGTTACGAGTGGCAACCCTCCTATTATTCGCTTTAGTTATAACGTATCAATAATATAAAGGCTTCTGAGAAGTACCAGACCTTGAGGATTCTTGTGATTGCTCTTGGCGTTATGTTTTATTGTTTTTCCTTTTACAAGCTTTTAAGTTCATATCAAGCATCATCAGCGAGTCTATGTCTTGATATCAATGAACTTCACTTTAGAGACACACATTTTAGCGCAACACATTATACGTGTACATACACTCTTTATTTCCTTTGTTCTCTTATTTTTCATTTTCTTATTTCATAGAAAATAAGCATACTATTTCTTTTTCAAAAACTTTAATATAATTGGTTATTAACATAATTTATAATTTTATTTTCTGTTCTTCTTCAACGTAATTCATGTTTTAATGGCGAAGTTTTTTTGTGTTTAATAAGTGCTTAGTATAATATAATTATTATTATTATATAAGTACCTTCTCGTCTTTGTAACGCTTACACCTTGGCTTTACAAGACTACACCAGGACTATATATTTTTGAATGTATGTGCCCAGCTACAGCCCGAAAAATCTCGAGTGAATTGTTTTTCATTTTTGTGTACCAATTGCAGTATAGTCAAATTGGGCCGGCACGTCCGAGGAGGTACCTCTACCTCACTTCGTACCGCCGTAAAATGACAGTTATGTTACCGAATTTTGTGGGGTTTGTGAGTAGCCCGTGGTGGAAAGGAGGGTAACGCATGTGAATGACAATAACACGCATATTTAAGGGCGTTCGCAGTCGTCAAAAGGCTCCGGTGCCTCGTTTTCCCCAGCTGTACAAAAATATTCGCAATGGATTTGCGAGTGATCCACGTTTTCAATTTTTTTTTGTGTTAAGTTGTCGGCTGCACGCTGTCGCGAGTACGTGTCCCGGTGGCGACGGCGCAGCGGCGTGCTGGTGTGCCACATGCTGCAACAGGTTAGCAGTGTGCGTGGCTTTCATCGTCGGCCGCTAGGAGCAGTCGGATCGTAACGTCCATAACATTTAGGCAGAATACTACAATAAGCATTGTGCAGCTGGCAGTTGTGAGAGGATGGGGTAAATGAGGGTAGCGCATCTGTTTACCCTTACGTTGTACCGATAACCGTTGAGGAAGAAAGGTACTCGAGTGGCGACCGCGCACGGGAAGACGGAGCGCGGTACCGTCTTTTAACCGTTGGACTGACGAATTGGTTAAGGTGATGGCGGGGAGCCGCTGGATGCTCGCACGTTACTGTGACTCCTGACGGTCTATGGAGTAGGCCTATGTCCAGTGGACGTTGCTGATGATTATGATGATGATATGGATGACATTAAAAGGATGAAATCATCAGTTACGAGGAATTTTTTTTTATTGTAAAGCACCTGTCTAGTCGCAGCAGAGTAAATTAAGACGTGGGTACGTCCTCGATCGTACCGCTCCGATAAGACCACAACGCAACAATGACGCTGCTTCTCACTAGGCTGATGTTACCCCACGTCAATAAGTTTATTAATGAAACGGTAAGGTGAATATCATGCGATTAGATATTCTGCCCCTCCAGTCCCCCGAGGCGTATTGTACAAGGATTATTATACTCGTGTAAGATACGTCTTTCTCAAGTCTCGATACCTTGAATGTGATAAGGGGCCTCTGTTATTATATATACTGATAACATAGAGCTGTAGTTTTCACTCAAACAAATTATACGCAAAAACCTTCGTGAATCGCTTTATACATTAATGAAACCAATGTTTTCATTTATGGATAAAAGGGTTTCACGTATGCATTATTTAATAAACTTGGAAAAATAGATCACATACAGCTGTAAAAAGAACGTATACCGGTCATTGATTTACAAAAATACCAAGATACTCAGTCCGCGTCTAAAACCGGGTGTATAAACATGTTGCACTTTGTAGGAATAACTTAAAATCATTCATTCGCAGAAGAAATGTGTAAATTAGGCACTACTTTCAAACATAATACGTTATGTTTAGGTAAAATCACGGAAGGATGACAGCTTCACCCCATCATGGTGCAAGCCTTGTCGTGGCGCTGGGGCTCAGTGGCCTGGGCCATCCGAGACACCTTGGGCGAAGCCAATTGAACCGAGGAGGTGGCGGCTTTTTGTACCCCTCTTAAAAGAAGAGGGGACTAAAGACCAGGAGGAGTAGCCGCTCTTTTACCCTCTTATAAAGAACAGGGGACAAAATGTGGCGGCACTTTTGCGCACGGGGCAAGGGACGAGGATGGGAAAACGGAAACCAAAAACGATGGGATTGCGGGGGATGTGAAGGTGGCGTCGTTCCCTTCGGGGACTGACTAGCCGTCGAGGTGCCCTGGTGATTTGTTGTCCCGGGGTACCTCCCCAAAGGCGGCACCCGTAGCCGGTGAAGGCGCGTAAATGTGTTTCCCCGCATCAACAAGAAAAAAAGGATTACAACTCCGTATGAAATCGTATGTATTTTTGTTAATCAGTCTAAACCGTTATTTTTGTTAATCACTCTAAACCGTTATTTTTGTTAATCAGTCTAAACCGATTTTTTTGTTAATCACTCTAAACCGTTATTTTTGTTAATCAGTCTAAACCGTTATTTTTGTTAATCACTCTAAACCGTTATTTTTGTTAATCAGTCTAAACCGTTATTTTTGGTTAATCAGTCTAAACCGTTATTTTTGTTAATCAGTCTAAACCGTTATTTTTGTTAATCACTCTAAACCGTTATTTTTGTTAATCAGTCTAAGCCGTTATTTTTGTTAATCACTCTAAACCGTTATTTTTGTTAATCAGTCTAAACCGTTATTTTTGTTAATCAGTCTAATCCGTTATTTTTGTTATCAGTCTAAACCGTTATTTTTCCCCGAGGACGGCATCCGGCTGATGATGAGAAACACTAACAATTGTATCGCCACAATCCGAGCGGAGAATAAAATAAATTGAAATAGGAGACGACGTGATAATATGAAATTACTGCAGCGCGGCTGTCGGCCTTGATGAGTTTACTAGCGCGGTGACGTCACACTTGTAACACTATTCAACAACTTGCTATAGCATGAGGTACTGCACTGCCGGATTGTGTGTGTTGGGCAATAGCCCCAGGCATCTCCCCGACTGCTACTCACAAACTTCAACAACAGAGTACAGCCAGCCCGACAGGCTGGTGCTGATCGTAAACAGCTACCTGGCAAACGGGCAGTTCCGCTACAGAGTGGAGGGCACCCTGTCCTCCCCTCGTCCCCTCAGAGCTGGAGTTCCTCAAGGATCGGTCCTCACTCCCACCCTCTTCAATCTGTACACAAGCGACATACCGCGACACCCCGGCGTCCAGCTGGCGATGTTCGCGGACGACACCGCACTGTACACGTGGTACCTCCCCAAATTCGGAGCCAAGCTACTCCAAAAGGCCGTCACCGCACTCGGTGAATGGTTCTCAAAGTGGAGAATAGAGGTAAACGCAGAAAAGAGTAAATCCATACTCTTCTCCCGAACCCCGCCCTCCCACAAGCGTGGAAACATGCCCTCCATCCTGCTCTACGGTTACGAGATACCCAGAGCAGAGACGGTAGAGTTACGCTCGATAGGTCGATGAGCTTCAAGAATCACATAGACGACGTTCTGAAAAAGGCACGGCATGTCCTTTTCAAACTATATCCTCTTATTAACAAGAAGAGCAAAATAGCGAACAGGCATAAGCTCACCTTGTACACTACATGCATACGACTGATCATGTCATACTGCAGTGCAGCATTTACGCACATATCCCCGACCCAAGTAGAACGTTTGCAGAAAATGCAGAATAGATTCTTGCGCATGGCCACTGGATGCCCGTGGTACATTCGTAACATCGACCTACATTGCGACTTTCACCTAACATCGTTAAAAGGACACTTCAAAAAGCTGTCTCAAAAGTTCTTTGACCGTGCTCTTAATCACAAAAACAAATTAATCGTTCAAACGTCGGAATACGACCCGACGTTAATAACCGACTCCCGTTACCGTCGGCCGAAGCACGTACTGCACGACGCCGACGACGCGATAGCCATAGCAGTTGCTAAGTCCGTCCTTGCACACAAGCAAAAACACACCCAGACACGCATCCGCAATAAAATGCCAATAGGGCCAACCTACGGATAGCAGGTTTTAGTCGGTAGTAGCTGTCGCTTCACGACCTGAGCCCGACACACACTTCAGGCCCCCTTGGGTCGGCTGGATGGTGCGTAAATGCATTTTCTCCTGCTAGAACCAATACAATGAACACCGCTCGTACCGGTCGAGCGCTGAAATCTCACATGTAGTAACACAGCTATAAGACATATGACTGACAGAATGACAAACTCACACACCGCTTACGGAAACGAGCCCGGGTTCAAATCCGTAAGTTGAGAGCTTAGATTTATAGAAATAAAATAACGCGACTGTAGAGTGTTCTAATAATAATAAATAAATCAAGAACACGGCTTTTGTCGATTTGTAGCGCAAAAGAACCCCTCCCGTCAGAGGGGGGGGGGAGGGTGACGAGACCGGCCTCCTCAGATAAGCCAAACATTAAACGAGCTCAATTATCCTTATCCACGACACCGCAAATTAAACGGCATCGTGCGCACGCCGTCCCACTAGTGTGGGGAGGAGACCGTTTCCCCCTTTTAGGTCCCAATAATAATCACCATAGGGTAACGCCCACAATAAAATTCCGGTTTGTCTCTTCCCATCTGCGGGAAAAGAGGGGGGTCTGTCCCCCTATCGTCTCCCTAAACCTGAAGACAAAAAAGTCTTTCGTAGTCATTCGAACTGTTAAAGCTGGACAAGCGCCGCCAATCAGTAGTAGGTGCCTCCGAAAAAAAAAAGAGTATAGCCATATTTTTTTTAACTGAGTAGGCTACGTAACTTTTTTTATAGAATAGGAGGGCAAACGAACAATCGGTACCTTTTTACATCTACCGACACCCATGAACATCCACATAATTACTATGCCGATGCGTTGCCTTCCTTTCCCCCCGCTCCAATGGCCCACCGGCCACTCACAAACCGCACGAAACGCGACTGAAGATGTCACTTTAAGGCGGTATTATGTGAGCGAGAGGTACCTCCTCAGTCGTGCCGGCACAATTCCGTCGCATAGGAGGATGTAGTGTCATGCACCATGCATGGCAACACCCCCTCCTCCTATGCAGCATGGCACTACCTCTTCCGTAAAAACTGATGGCCCTATTTGAATGCCGCAATTGCAGTTCTTACTAAATGCCTTCTTGATGACAACAGATTCAATGGATCGCCGTAAAGCGACAGCTATGATTCGCCTTTCGTGCAGTTTGCGAGTAGACGGCGGCCCATTGGGGAGATGAGGCCATGGAGGACGACGATAACGTGCGGACATTAATGGGCGTTGTCGGGGGAGTGTCTACCAGGTCACCAAATAGCTCCGATTGCCAGTTCCAATTAATGCTACCTACGCTAAACCTTACATTATAAGATAGCAAAGCAACATTAAGTCAGGTTGTATCATGTCGGCGAGAGGTGACTTGCTGGTCATGCCGGCCCGATTTGTCTGCAAGGCTGCAACATTACTACGTCGGCTTACGGTACGAGGAATGTATACAGTTATAAGTAGACCAATGTGAAACTCCATCTCTGCTCTCCATATTCATTAGTCGTTTTTTCTTAAAAGGTTTAAGCCCTTATAATTAAATTATTACAAAAAAAGATCCTTACAAAAGAACTTAAAAGGGGAATTATAACGCGCAAAGTTTCTAATTTACAGCATTCTTAATAATAAATTAATCATTTAAATATTAAAGTTTTCGTAAATTAGACTGATTAAATATATAATACTTCTGGTTCCTTTTTTTATCTTCAAAGCCTGTGATGCGTATTAGGTGAGAAAATAATGTTTTATATGTATCTCTAGCAACAATTTGAAAGAAAATTACTTTCCCATGTTTAACTTTGAGCGTAATCTGGTGAATGCGTGACGAGAGCTTAACGAAAACGAGGCGAACGTTAATTGAGGTGGAGATAACAACTAGAAAAGATAGAAAGAGAGAGAGCTACGTGCCGTATCTTACTCAGACGCAAGAGGAAGAGATGCGAATAGATTTTCTTTCTCACTTCACACACACATATTTAGTATTGCTTCAGACGTATTTGCAGTTTATGAGTAACCGATTTTGATTTTATTTTTGTAATGTGATGTTACCATTATCTCCGACAGATAGAAGAGCAGCGCAGCACAGTACCACGGACTGGTATAGAAATTAATGGATATCTAACGACAAATGATTAATCATAATAAGCTTGTAACATTTAAATGTATTCCTGTTATCTATAATGTGCAGAAGTATTCTAAAGGCCACGTCGATCAGGAAATTTATTGAGCCAATCTCGATTTTAAATGAATCCTCTTCTACAAAGTTGAATTTATTATATGTAAATTTTAATAATTAAAGCTATGCTTTTCTTATGATTTCCAAGCAAACTCCCGTTTCAAGGCGCATTTTTAAAACTGTTTATTTCCATCTGAGCTCACTAGTATTACCTTTTGCTGCAAAGCCTACTAAGGTTTCGCAGCTAAGGTTGTATTGGGAATAAGGAAGGAAAATATTGTTATTGGTCACGAAAAATCATCACCGTCACTATGACATGGTTTTTTTCGGAGGCACCGACTACTGATTGGCGGCGCTTGTCCAGCCCTAACAGTTCCTATGACTACGGAAGACTTCTGTGTCTTCAGGCTACGTTGATACGGTACTTGAATGTACATTGTTAATGTGACCCATTGAGGTGGCTACTTACAATCTCAGACTGGTGGTATATGTTATGATGACATGATTTACTCTGTCACCTGTTACCGACGTCCAGGCGAAATGCCGTCTTATCAAAATTGGAGTATAAGAGCACAGATCTACCGTATGCATACAGATATTATTATTATTATCATCATCATCATCATTATCAGTCCTTATCGGTCCACGGCTGGACACAGGCCTCCTTCAATGATCGCCAAGCTGGCGTATCTCCTGCTACTCGTATCCGTCCCGGGCCAGCTACTGCACGAAGATTGTCTTCCCACCTGGTGAACGTCGACCGACACTTCGTTCTCCTAAACGCGGCCTCCACTCCAGACCCTGGCCCATCTACCATCTGATCTTCTGAGTGTGACCAGCCCACTGCCACTTCAGCGCGCCTATTCGACGCGTGATGTCGGATACTTTAGTTCTCTGCCTTATGACTTCGTTACGAATTATGTCGGACACAGAAACATCCAACATAACACGTTCGATAGCCCGTCGAGCTACCGCAAACTTGCGGACCAGTCCTAAATGAAGCATTGTCAT
This sequence comes from Eumaeus atala, assembly GCA_017140195.1. Classification (NCBI taxonomy): domain Eukaryota; kingdom Metazoa; phylum Arthropoda; class Insecta; order Lepidoptera; family Lycaenidae; genus Eumaeus; species Eumaeus atala. The sequence continues at coordinate 189,517 of JAFELO010001163.1, forward strand.
TACACTTACTGATTATGTTATAACAAATTCGGCTCCATTGACATGTCTCTATAGAGATAGCCGAAACGCAGTCAGCCTTTATTGTCTTCATAACATTATGTGAAACTCGCAATCAAGCGAGTCAGTATTTATCAGGCGTTCATAATGCGATACGAATGAAACTGGTTCCCGCTAACACACGTCACGGGTTATCTAAAAAATACCTAACCTATCGAGACATGTATTGTTTTTTTCCCGCCAAAACCGGTCCGATCATTACGCCGCTGGCACGAATCTGAATTCATTTGCGGATGTTACGTAGAGATAATTGTTAAAAAATATAATTGGCGTGCAAAATTTACACTTAATAAGAGACCTTTACCATGGAGAGAAACATCTATAATAGGCACACAACAAATATGTAGAGACAAAGAAAAAAATCACGTGCATATAAAAGTCCTTAAGTACTTGTCAAGACAAATTAAATTAGCTCTTAGCGGAAATCCACATTCGGACATCGAGGTAGAACTCCAAGTTTTACCGTCACCACCTTGATGGCCCAAAGTCCACAACTGCACGTTTCAGGCGCACTTTTTTACCGGGGGAATCATCTTTATGGAACCAGCTGCGACCTGCTGTGTCTCCGAACCGTTACGAACCTCGGCTTCTTCAAGAAAAGTGCCTACTTCTATCTGAAAGGCCGGCAACGCGTTTGCGCAACATCGGGTTCTGCGGCTGTCTCTGATGGACGGCGGCAGTTACCTGCTACCTGCTCGGTTGTCCCTATCATATATTAAAAGGAAAACTCATATTCGAAGGGATTACAGAATTCCTTTGGCCAACTTCCGTATGCATCAGATTAGTCTTATAGGAGTATAACATTGCACTGCCTTCTAAGTTATATATTTGCAGCAAATTATTGCTCTACTCTAGGAAAATATAGGTCAAATATGCTCCCAAGGTTTGACGCGAAAACGACATATTCGAAAAACACAAACCAACTGTTTAAATATATTTTAGTGTACCCAGTGTCTCCCGCGTTTTTTATACGAATCTGTAGACATATGTTAAGATCCTGCAGGGGACATACATATCTACATACATACATACATACCAGTTACAAATACAACATTGTACACATAAAACACATTATAATACGTTTACAACACAAAAAGTGTGTGTGCTTATGTGCACACGTTAGAAATTACACTCTTTGCGTAACAAAAACCAAAATGTTGACTATAGCCAGCTTCAGGGTGTCGGTTTTTCGTAATGGTGGATTTTCGAAAAATAAAACGTTAACCATAACAAAGGTACAACACAAACAAAATACCACTACAACTGACCTACGATCGAAAACCATTACCCTCCTTCTGAAGCAATTGGGTAAACGCCTGACATTTAATACCCGTGAGCCGTCGAGTGGCCATTACCCGAAGATTCACATCTGTTTTAGTTAAGCGCATAAATATTTATTACGTTCAATCTACATTCATTCGATTCAAGTAGGGATGGGGAATGATCGGCCATTCATCAGATGATAGGTGATTGACGGTTACCATTGTAAGTTATGTGGAGTTTACTCCCTAAGAGGAGAGGTGTGAGTCGCGGTTTCAAATATGAGGGTTCGTGTGGAACGTTGACGTTGATCAGCGTAACGCTTGAAGCCTTGCCGCGCTTACGTCTTGCGTTTATCTTTTCACAGAATTATGTTCGTTTTGGTGGTCGTGCCGTCCTAATTCAGTCGTAGTACAGCTTGGCACTAGGTCTCAATATTATATTTTTTGCGAGAGGCGTAGACTTAACACAAACAATAGTTCTTTGTTTTAAGAATATCAAGATTGCCTGTAGTTGAGGGGCCTTTTATCTTATGTGTTTTTTTTGTCTGTTGATCTCTGCTAAATCAAATAAAATAAAAAACCCAAACACGTCTTGGCGATATCTTCCAAGACGTCACTTCCGCAGAAGAGCATTATCAAAACGCAGTTTGTCAACATCAAATTGTTACATCGCTTGCATAACGAGAGTGATTATGTAACCGAACGAATTATCACGGCCGTACAGCACCTGTTCTTTACTTATCTGTGCGATGGCGAAAGAGAAACCGAGCTAATAATAGAAGTTTTTTATAAGTAAAAGATACAAACATGCAGCAGTATAAATATATACAACATTCTAAATAATCAAGACAGCAAAAATTACTTTTTTTTTACTCCTCTATGCTGACGGAAGACCCCCGTTTTCCCCGCAGATGGGAAAGATGCATGCTGATAGTTATTTAAGATTAGATGAAGTAAGTATTATTATCTTGGCCGAGGGGAGCAGGCCCCCTCGGCTCCCCTCTCTAACAAGGTGGCAGGTCACGCGCGGCAGCTAAAGTTGGTTTTCCATTATCGTGGGGAATGGTAGAGCTAGTTGAGGTAACCAGAAGCGAGTGGTACGACTCGCGCGCGGATGACGTTACAAATCAGGCTGAATTCGATTTATAAACAGCTTACGACATAGTCATCCCCTACGAAAAGATTCTTGAAAAGTCTAAGCTTCAAGGAGTGAGAGAACAGTTGAAAAACGGTCTACATCCCCAGATCATCCTCTGTGTAATATTGTAAATAAGCTTTTTTTGTGTAAAGCGTGTATATAAAAACGGTACTGTTTCACGCAAAAATTGCCTAATGGATTTGGCTAAAGTTTGACTTTTTATCCTTAAAAAATTATCCCCTGGTGATTGGGATAGGTTTTAGGAGCATAAAACTGCTGGGTACTAGTTAAAATTAACCGAACTTCTCGACTTCCTTATATCTATTTCTTGGTCGTTCTATCGTTTAATCTTACTAAAATAATTAAGAAAGGAAATACCTCTGTAATGTCAGGTCTCAAGAGATTTTTGAAAGAGGTAGTGCTATGCTGTAATGTAACGGAATTGGGCTGGTACGACAGGGGAGGTACCTCTCGCGCACATGGTACCGGCGTAAAGTGACTGCTTCCCGGGGTTTGTGAGATGCCGGCGGCTCATTGGAGCGGAGGAGGAAAAAAATATAAAAGGCAATTTTATATATATATATATATATATATATATACATATATTTTTTTTAAAGTAATCTTGCTAGATTGTTACCCAGCATTGCCAGGCCTACGCAATAACCTGCCCAAAAGGAATTAAAAAGTCAGGATTTACAACTCGGCTACTATATACTATATATACATATGTAAACTTAACGTCGATAACGTTTTACTGAAGTATCGGGAAAAACAGGAAGATGAAAAGGGAACGGGGAGGGGCTTTACATTCCACCCAGATCTACAGATAATATGCTTGTATAGAATATGTTTTACATCAGCAGAGTATAAAACTAGACTGCCAAAAATGGAGAAAAATATTAAAATATTATAATAAAATATATATAAATTGAAATATTTCATTCAGTTATATAAACCTAAATAGAAATTTATTGGGCAAACTTCTCCATCGCCACACTGATTGTTTGTGAGGTGAGGTACAATGGGCAATATATATTCCTGACAACGATTTAATGTTCCCACTTGCTTTCCATATTCGATGATAACCGAGACTTGGTTCCATACGAGTGCCTCGTTTCAGCTATTGATACATATATGCGTATTATTTGTTTATTACCTTAAGAGGTTTACTGTAAATACTATTTCTGAAACTAGACCATCCAATCCACACAAATTTTCAGATGGTGCTAGAAAGTCGCCCTAGGAGGCAGTGTTATTTCCATATTTAAAAAGATTGTTGATTTTTGTTTATAAACATAATGTTTCCGCTTGCTCTCCACAACCTAGTAGGGAGCACGGAAATATGTGCCGTATGTAGCTTTTATTTATTAACTGTTGACAGATATTAGGAAACATCATGAAACGCTACTGATAGACAGTGTTAATTAAACAAAGATCATACAATTTAACAACAACGACGCACTTTTATATTATCATCTTTATTAAATAAATATTCTATTCAGTTGAATAAAAATGTTTAAAAATGGTCTAAACCAGGAGTTCTCAACCTTTTTCGTCCGTTTTCTCAACCGTTTAGTATATGCTTGCTGCGTCCATTCTACTAAAATCATATCTACTTAGATTATGCTGAATTCTGATAATATAAATCAATTAATGCAACGTGTGAGCATGTTGTGTCTTAGTTACTGGCTTGAGGTCTTTATTATCAAAAAGTTCGGGACACCCCTGACAACATGACACATGCGCCTAAGGCGACGCAGGACACTGGTTGATCCCTTGATCTAAGTGAAAGCAGACAAAACTTTGATATAAATATACAAGATTGTTACAAGTTAATGAATTGGCACTGTGACAGTTTATTGACCATTTACTACGAGCTAAATCAGGCTAATTTTTTCAGGTTATTTCTGCCTAATCTGTAAAGGAAGTAGCGGGCAGGTATCTTGTTGTTTACTAAGACCTAGATAGTTACATATTCCATCAACATATCTATTGTAAATTATAAAATAACCGAGACTGTGTAAATTCATCCATCATTATCTGCTACTGTTAGCTAACATATTGACAATAATGAAAAGTAATTAACAGAGATCCAACATGGCGAATCATTAGCAACAAAGATGGCGTGCGGTTCATAACACGTAATTATCTGTGGTTATGTTATTTATTATTATCATTTGATATTTCGTGATTGCGTTGCGACTTTCACACAACGTCACGTAGTTGTTGCATTTGGTGGTCACGAAATTGAAAAAATAGGAATGATAAAAGAAATATATTATTGTCAGCACGACTTGTAAAATACCGAATGTTGTAATCATACTCGTACATTACAATATTTTTTTTATCAAATTTTTAAAGCAGAGACTTTAGTGGTAACTGAATAAACACAGACAGAATTTTGCAGACCCCTTTTTATTTTTTATTTTTTTTTTAAATTAAGTAACACCTTCAATCTATTTTCAATAATACCTGTTTATAAGTGTTAATAAACTATTGGCTGTAATAAGGTTAAGATTGAAATAAAAATACACTTTGCCTCCCTTGCCGTTTCTTTTCCTTTGGGCAAGGAATCTACAACAGCGAACCAAACATACGTATAAAAGTGAAGACAGCCATTAAAAAGAGTACAAACAGAAACATAAGAGTTACTGGAATAATTCTGTAAAGTGTTACAGATATCAAGGTGTTTTTGAGTCCCTGCTTTAAAGTTTACTGTGTTTTATAGTAATTACACTGTTGCCTTGCTGTAGACCCCAAGGTCCGTAACCCTTAACAGCCTTACATTGGTGTAATGGTTTTAGGCATACCACCGAACCCGGGGAAATCCGTAGGTTATGTGGGAGTCTCGGTGCAGAAAATACCACTGAATACAATTGCATCACATGCGCCTGTTGGCGGAGCAGCGGGAACGTGTTTGCATACTTCCGACAGGCTTAGACATACCAAATCTATCTAATATTATAAAGCTGAGGAATTTGTTTGTTAGTTAAGAACGTCCTAATCTCTGGAGTTGCTGGTCTAATTTGACAATTTATTTCTATGTTAGATAGCTTATTATTGTAAAAGGCCATAACATGCCGCGTATGGTGTATGACCACATACCATCAAGCTAGGAGCATACAGGTTATGCGATTGGAGTAACTAGCTACAATATTTTGATATTTAATTAAAAAAAAAAATTCGATCTTTAGTGATATTCATTTGAATGTCCTGGAACATTTATTCCATTTGACATTTACCGACTGGATATTTGTCCGACTGCTTGTCGTTGGTGGTATACAAATATATATATCTCGTCCTATCACTTGTTATTCGCGTTGAACGTCTTGATAACTACAAACACAGCATACAAACTCGTCGTTGAGCGTGTAAAAGTAGCTATGTATTTTTTACCAACTCTACAGGAAGCGGGTTTATCTGGAACTTTTTATTTATGAATGCCACATAGCTACAATTGTTATCCCTTTAAATATTGCATTAAACACACAGACATTTTTACAACACGCGTGTATAGAAAAAGAAAACAAAAACGGAATGAAAAAACGAACACCAGCAAGAAGCACATAGGTATTTTTGTACCCGCAACGATGAAGTGCTCTTTTGCTTGTCCAAATGTACCGCGGTGAGGGTCCAGGATCCTGTGGTTGTCATCTATTTTTATTGTTGTTGTGGTGGTGTTACTAGAATAATAATGCTCATCATTACCAAGGCTGTTCGGGCCACTCACCAGGAGGAAACGGGTTAAACATTGTTTATGGGCGCCGGCGCTTACCCCGACTGTTTCACAGCCTCACCATTATTAATCTCGGTATACTGCTGGACATAGGTCTGATCTTATGTATGGCAACGCGACCGATCTCCTAAGATGAGCTGGTAGCGGTGGAGATTCTTTTACAGCTCCTGGTCTTCAAACGTCCAGGTTAATCACCGCAGGGGCTGAGTGGGCTTAATCTCACATAACTCTGCTGCCCTTACTAATTACCCGGCGTAAAAGAGTAGGTGCTCAGACACAAGTGCTACGAAACAGTAGTCCTTAAATCTCCTATTCCGATGGAATAACCCGACACACCGGGATATGAGTCAGGCTCTCCGACGAACGAGTGTTCAACCTTACCATAGCTGATAAGCGTGGGTTTCGAATCACAGGTCAGGCCAAAGATTTACTAAGATATCTCAATTTCTTATAACATTCCGAAGTCAGAAAGGTGGTGCTTACACCCCAGTGCTTCAGCAGGTTAAGCTGTCGGTCCTGCGTCTAAATTCTCCGGTCGATTGCCGTCCGATCGGAATAGTATACTGAGGGAAGGGGGAGTGCACTTGTGCCTGCGCACACACTTTTGCACTATAATAGTTATATCCTGCGCATTTATCTCTCTATGGAAGTGACTATCATCATCATTAGCAGCCCTTGTCAATCCACTGCTGGATATAGGCCTATAGTATATATAGAGATGGCCAGTATAGCCGAAATTCAGCTGGGACGACATTATTATTATTAATTAAAAGCTTTGTTTTCCGGTTTCATCTTCGAAACATCCATCCCGATTCCGTCCCTTTTTGATTTCGAGAAAAAGAAAACGATATCTCTGATTGTAATTTGATCTGTGCCAAATTAAATTCACATCCTTTTACTGTTTAGTTGTTTTCAGTAAAATAATTACAAATTGGCAATGGGATTAAGCGTTTAAGGCTTCATTAAGAGATGTTTATTACCGATAAAGCCTGGTGATCATTGAATTATTACTGCTATTGGTAATATTGTAAGTTTTGAATCATTACCGGTTGAGTGATGGTGTAACATGTGCGCGGTGATGCGTGAGTGCGTGTATTTTTTGTCTACGTTTGGGGCTGTTATTTTAGTTTCGTGTTCCGAGGCTATTTTTGTTATCTCTCTAATGGATGACGATCATTGATGATCAGGGTTCTTAATAATAGTTTCTTTGTTTATAGGGGCTCAAATCAGTTTTGAAGTCGGCGTAGATCCGTATGCTAGTCCCGACCAAAGTCTAGATCCACTAGGTCGCTCGAAATGCGAGATACTAACAAACGTAATGTGACAGCTATAGTGTCGCGTTTCGTGCAGTTTGTGAGTATCCGGTGGCCCATTGGTGGGAAGAAAGACAGGGGGGCAGCGCATCTCCATGGCAATAATACGGATGTCTATGGGCGTTCGTAGTCTACAAAAGGCTCCGATTGTTCGTTTGCCTTCCTAAACAAAAAAATAAGTAATACCTGAGCTTCTTCAAGATAAGGGCCCTACTCCGGGTTCCGCGGGTGCGCATGGACGGCGGTAGCTACCTACCATCTCTTCGTTATTCCCTTATCCGATAAGACAAATCCCATTGTGATGGCTTTTTTCGGACCGGAATGCACTCTTGACACCACCTTCGGACAGTGCCCGATCCACCGGGTCCGGCATGTCCGTGCTGCTCGTCCTCGGTACATCCTTCCACACTATACCATACTTACTTTCGGTACTTTTCTTATCTTTCCAATTAGCCTGTTTATCAAAGTCTAGAATCTGTTTCGAAGTAAAAGATGCAACTACACAAAATCATGTCTACACACGTTCCAACCACTACTTCTTACCCTGTCTCCGCTCTACATCAGGACGCATCTTTCTGTAATGAACGTGTTGAAGTAGGCGAGGATGTTATATTCTAGCGGCTGACCGCTTGACGTATAGCTGAGTCACGCTGCTCGGTACATCCGAAGCCTATCCCGTTAATCATCACTTCCGATAATTACCAAGCGCATGCATAATTCCGTCCCAATGACCGTGCATAGATGAGCCCCTAGCGATTTTGGACCTTCATTACTTCAACTTAAAGTTTGCTTCTAAGTGAATGTACTCAATAGCTGGTTCCGATGATTGACTAAACGGCAAGTAATTTCTTTGGAGACGTACTATCCACTGCTGGTCATCTTCACAGTAATCTATGAGGGTTACGGGCATCTAGGCGGACCTCATAACCCGGGTAGGGTCGCAAGGGGACGACTATCCCCTCGGTAACGGGGCCGCAATAATTTGCGGGTTCGCCATCGTGGCTTATGGGCTCAGGGAGGGAATGTAGGCCTATTTAGGGCCTGTGTGCTGTGTGTTGTGACTATGGTGAGTAATGATTGGGTGATCCTCATCCAGATCGCAGGACACGCAGTCCCTAGTCCGCTTGGTGGATCACGGGGGGGGGGAGTTCACGCGGATACGGTCTCCCGTCAGGTGGTCGCGCGTGCAGCGGGGCCAGGTCACGTAGATGAGCATGCGGTCCATTGTCTGCCCTATTGAACATAGCGTGGAGACGTACTATCTGGGCCCGACGCTTCACCCATACTCAAGTCAAACCTTATTGACGATCTACGAGCCGGATTCACATGTTCCTATCGAAATATTAAGTAGCTATTTGATACTTAACTCATAACACTCTCATTTATACAAACACATTTTTATAGCTACCGACGCTCATAGACATCCGCACAATTTGCATGACACTACCTTTTACTGTACATCATTGCACTACCTCCTCCTAAACGCGAATGCTCTTTCTAAAAAGAAAGTACCTTCAAGTGTGTTAACCCCGAAGAGGTAGGCGGAGGTGTGCTAGTACATCCACAACTCGTAAGTCCAGTAGATATACTAGCACACCCACGATTAGCCAAGGTACTGGGGCCCATGATGTCATAGGTGGCAAGCCTATGGCCACTTTGGGCACATTCCAATCCCGGACAATATAATGCGTGCTCAGAATAATCTGACAAACATTTAATAACAGTTACCTGACCTTGGGATAGAACCCAGGACCTCACGCGGCTAACTGCCTTAACGGCCGACACCCGCACCGTTACACCACAAAGGCGATTAAACCCGTGTTGTAAATTGTATTAAGTGGGAGTAGTCTCTCCACCCTCACTTTATACAATTCTTTTGGTGTAAAGTCCTGGAGTGTTCGTTCGCTGTTCTGCTCATGTTCACGACGATTCTGTCGAATATTCTAAGAATGCTCATTCGCTTGATATAAACTGAGAGAGAGAGAGAGAGAGAGAGAGAGAGAGAATGATTTAAAGTTTTATTCCGATATTATCAAACTAATGAAAGGGAACACGTGGGATATATATAAAGGGCTCTTCGTAAAAGCTCATTCAATGACCCTGATGCGCATAAAGTAGTAATGCGCCCTCAGAGCCACTCAATTATCGGCAGGTACGTCATTAGCAATGAGGTCAATCACCTGTTTGTTTTCGCTACAACTCCACATGATTTGAACAATCAATCTCATTGTTTATTGATGCTAATGCTTTTTCGACTTTGTTGCAACGGAATTAGTCCCCCCTTGAGTTGGTATTTCTTATCCCCCATTGGGGGGATAGAGTGGAGGTGGGCAAGGTATCTGCATGAAGGGGTCCTGTTGCCTGCAGATCCGGGACGCTCCATTAATAGCGGCTGAAGGCTCCCGTAGGGGTTTGGTTACCGTCTGGCGCAGTGGTAACATAGCTCGGATGTGCGTGCGTCTTCCGTGAGTTTACAGGTTCCAATCCCGCCCCGGTTATGGATGTTTATAAATGTATTTCTGTAATAAAAGTTTTAAATATATAAGAAATAATTAATGTGTTTCCGCTGTCTAGTACCTGTAAACGCAAGACTTTACGGCACTGGAAACAAGAGTAGGTTGTGATAAGTCCTCAGTTATTATATTATTATAATGTTTCCCTCGTCCAGTACCTCCCGCTCACATGACACCGCCGTAAGGTAACAGCTATACTGTCCCGTGAGAAATATACTATATACCAGCCGTGCCCCGCAGGTTCAACCCGCATAAAATTGACACAGCATTTTTATTATAAGAAGTAGTTTGATGTTCTTCCAGATTCCATTTCCTCGTATATCAGCGCCAATTTTCAGACAAGTCCGTTCTGTAGCTTTTACAGAGTAACAAACATACACACAAACTTGCGCATTTATAAATTTAGTACGATTGTATGTAGGCCCGTCTGTACTGTTTCTGTGCAGTCGTATTGCAAGGTGAAATTCTTCAAACGACGCGACCATTGCAAAAACGGTGATATTTATTGTTCGGGTAACTTGATGTAGTTATGATTAATTAATCACTGCAGTAATTATTAGGTAAAATATTAATAATTATATTTTTTATCAACTGATAATAACTAACAATTCTAAAACATTTTGATCACATTTTTGATTGCCACACTGTTCGTGACAAACGTGAAGCAATGGTCTACTGACAAATGCCAACTAAGACCCACAGACATCCGCAGACCCAAAAATGTGTCCTTTCGGACCAACACTTCGTTGCCATTCGGACTCAAACCTCAAAAACCACGATAGCCTAGCCGTCTTATTCACCGCTAGCTGCGCCTCATGGTTTCTCTTGCACAACACGCGCACTTCGTCACTATTGCTCGAAGCGCAACGATATATCGCCTGA
>JAFELO010001163.1:200462-221568 GCA_017140195.1 Eumaeus atala
CAGTTGCTGAGATCAGCGCGTTAAAACTAACAAATAAACGATCGGCTTTATTATATTAGTATAGAGCAATAACTCCACGACACCGCAGCCATAACATCATAATTATCATTTGAAATTCGCCCCCAATCCAAAGACAATAAGTTAACTAAACAAGTAAGAAGAAGGCTGTAGGGAAGTTCTGCAATTTCTATTCATATTGCAACAACATTGAAATGCCAACCGCTTGTTACAGTCGGTCACGACTAGCCGTCATACGCTGCACTGTGCACCTGCAGACAAATGAACGGGGACACCCACAGACAATCACTATTTAAATGATCCAAACTGATGTCAGGTCCGTGAGACACAGTGACCGATTTCCCTTTACCTACGCGTGGGACTGTAGCGGCATGATTCTAAAGGCGGTAAATTTTGGAAATGACATTTTTTTTAAGACATAATAAAAATGGCCGATCGAATAAAGGGTGACACCACAGCATACAGACAGTGCGGTGTCCAATTGCTGATACATCCAGAGACGTTAATACAGAAAACTCCATGGCTATTGTACGACCATTGGCGCAGTGGTAAGGTAGCGAGATTAACAGACGCGCAACGGTTGCGGGTTGAATCCCGCCCGGATCATGGATATTTATTTGTATGTAACATGAGAGACTTCGTATATACTATATACTTAGTATTTATTGTTGGTCGACCGTTCACCAGGTGGGGGGACGATCTCACGTCAGGGATGGATGCGGATAGGATATCGGGCGTCTTGGTATTCATTGGAAGAGGCCTTTGTCCAGTAGTGGACCGATAGGGGCTGATAGTGATGATGATGATGGCAGTATTTGTTAGAAATCTAAAATATTTACACAACACATCTTCACTCCAGTCCCCTAATGGGGTAGACAGAGAGAACGGAACGCCATATGTCACGACACTTACATATCTGCCTCGCCTCTTCCACATTCATTAATTCATTCCAAGATATATTCTTATAATTTCGGTACGGTACGGGGCCAGACTAACGAAGTGTGATTAATCTACGAATATGATACACATAACCATAACTTTACGGAGGTGTCCTGTGTGAAGAGGTATCTCCCCCCCCCCCCCCCGGTTGTGCCAGGTTTGCGAACATAATAATTGTACCTCTTACTTGAATTTTATACAACATTGCACTTAAATTTAAAGGAAACGACTAGTTTTCCTTGTAACATCTACTTAAATATAGTTTTTAAGTGGCCTGTTAGAGTATACGTTAGTGTCTTATTTTGAGGAAAACTTACGAATCCTGGACATAAGCGTGACTTCGCATTTTAATACGCGGTTACCCCACGTCATTCTTATGGCCATTTTGTTTTTGTGTTCACAAAAACTTGCAAATTGCCTGTTGGTGATGCTCATACATCACTTCGAATATGATTTATTTTGTTATTGGTAACTCTGACAACTTACAATATATTTTGTCATACACCTTAAAATATAATAAAAAATTAAGTTTGTTAAGATAGAAGATTGTTCTGAACTAGAACTTTGAATTAAAGTAAAAGTTTATATTTTAAGGTAATGGTTAAACATCAAAAATGGCGAAAAAAAACCTTTGTGATTTAGTCGAGGTAAATATTGACAGATAGGTAAAGCGAGCGTTATTGCAGCCCCAGAGGAATAATGGAGGTAAATACATTCAAATGGTGAGCCTCATGCGGTCCATAAATTGTCCCATTGTCCAGCGGGACGGAAATCACTTTCATCCGAACCTTTTGTCGTGGGAGGGGATTAGCTTATACGCCGCTGATCAATACTATATTGGTATATTCTGTGTGACCAGCGTGGAGTTATAATAATCAGCAGAAGACTACTTATCCAGCATAGTCCATACTAATGTTATAAATATTTGACGATCTGCTGGCTCAGTTGGTAACGTGGCGGTTAGTTCGCGTGTTAGGTCGCGGGCTCGAATCCCGCCTAGGTCATGGATGTTTATATATGTATATATGTATTTTTATTATATAAATCCAAAAAATATAAAAACTCTTAAATTTATAAAACATATAAAATATATTTCCGTTGTCTAGTACCTGTAACACAAGTATTTACGGTACTTAGCACAGGGCTAGGCTAACGTGCTGTGATAAGTCTACAGATATTATATTATTATAAATACTGACTCTTAAACTTGACAAAGTCTTGACAACGGCAATTAAAATTGACCTAACGGGGACGGGGATACACAAAGTAGCGGACTCATAACTTTCAAAACTTAGCATAAGAAAGATTTTGCTTGGCTTCGGGGCTATAATTGCAATGTTTGACTCTGGTTTTACGTAAGCGGGCGCTGTCGCTCGCCCCTACTACTGCGACCTAACAATAGCACTTCCTTTCATAATTCCTCTCTCTATTTAATTGCTCGTTACTTTATGAAAATATTTCCTTTCGTGTATGTGTTTGAATCATATCTTTTGCATACTGTTTAACTCATTTTAGGGGAGTCTAAAAGGAGGCTACGCATCAACAAGCCAACACCAATGCGGATGTCCATGGTTTAACTCTATACTATAAAAAAATAAACATTACACAGACAACCCTATTAGCATCCCGGCACCGTGTTATAAATTTCAAGGACAGGGCCGAGTCAAAATACTATGCATGCTACTGTGGTATAATTAGATAACACGTAAACATATCTTGGGGTAAATTACATGTCAGAGACTCGTTGTAATCCAGTTTTCATCTAGTGCACCTAATTATGGTCCGCGCTGTTCGTGCGAGTGTACATACATCGTATTTAATGGAACCTGTTAGTCACGGTAAAGGAGTCCATAATTATTAGTTCTAAAATAGCTTAAGGGGCAATCGGGTGAGTCTTGACGCCCACAAATATCCGCACAACAAGGTTTATTCAGATTCGTTATCCTCCTTTAACCCATACCCTTTTCGAAACGCGATATCAAAGTACATTTGTCTTCTGGTGCGAGACGTCCTTCGCTTGTTAAAGATTCTACGCGGGTACAGCCGCTGGCACAGCTAGTTAATTTATTTCACCGGTCTCAATTATATCTATAACTAGCATATACCAGATAAATTACGAATTTCGGTTCCGCAGGTTCCGAGCAGAAGAAATTGTCAAATGGAGTTATACCCAGATTAGTTGGCGGTTCGAACGATATCAAGTCACAGGATTGTAAAATAAAAAAGCACACGATTTCGCTCTTAATATGGCTGACAATTGAAATGCGAACATGGTATTTACATCATCGAACTATCATTTTCGTTTTAGAAATTATTAATATACAATTTAAAATATATAAAGAGATAACACAATTGAGATGTAAAATTATTTTAATTAATAATGGCACAAAATTATTTTCGAAGTACAATAAAATAATCCAGTTCGTGGTGTGTTGTGGGTTTATACAGAAATTAATGGTTCTTATTGTCAGCTCGTCAAATGTCAAATTTAGTTAAGGTCTTTGTTGTCTTAGACAAAAAGTCTACAATAGACAAAAAATCTTTGTTGGAACCGAATAATGTTAGTACAAACATCTAACACAGGTATGGTGATATTTAGCGCTAGGTATTGGACACTATTAGGTAAACGGAGTATTGGTCGACCGTTCACCAGGTGGGAAGACGATCTCCGTGCAGTGGCTGGTCCGGGTTTGATGCGAGTAGGAGGAGATCGGTCGTCTTGGCGTTCATTTAAACAGGCCTATGTACAGCAGTGGACCGATAGGGGCTGATAATTATGATGATGGTTAGTCACTTTAGTAGTGACCGGCGAAACCGGCTTAATCCATAAGTGATTTTATGCAACTGAATTCAATGTACCATCGCGTGGTCGAATATATCAAAGTCCAATAAAATTCACCATAAACCGTCTATATTGCCCCATAGCTTCTCTACGATGGCGTATATCCTGACCAGACTTAATAGTTAGTGTGTTTTTATAGCTACAGTCAGCTGTTAACCCAATTATAAAACCAACCACGAATGCTTAATCTAATCCAGATTTTTCCTATTGATATTTATGTTTCCCTGGTACACGAGATACCTTAAAATCGTGGTCGTGACGTAACTTTGATGACTTTTGGTGATTGACGTGGGACGAAGACCTTAAGAATTTATGGTTGCAGTTTTTCAGACTTCGCAACAGGTAGTGCTATGTTACATGACAACCGGACAACCGGACAACCAGAATCACTGGGGGTCATCATCGCTCACATAACACTCCTGTAAAGTTTCTCTTTGCTGTCACATTCGCTGCAGTTAGAGTTTCCGGTAGTCCGTATGCATAGCCGGTAAAAGAATGTCCATGGGCTTTGGTAGATTATCAACCCGACCACCTATTTATCCTCTGGTACTATAAAGAACATACTTTTTTTATAGTACAAGGCCTTCACCAAGATTTATCCCATGCCTCCCACTCGGCTACTGGGCTCACTGAAATAATAGGAAACGAAACGGGCCAAACGGTATTAAACGTGACCGCGTAGCCATGACTTACGAGTACAAACAAACCTTACATAAATTTGAAAACAAAGTCATAAAAAGTAATAAGTTGGCAATAACGCGCAAGTGATGTTTTATTATATTTAATTACACCGAGAATAATCCTGAGTGCGGCGTTAAAATGTGCCATCTAGATACTCGTTAGGGTAGTGAAACAGTCGACATATGTAGATGTTTCTTTAATCGATATATTATATCGATGTCTCCTAAAAATTTCTTCCCGTGACAATTGCCATTTTTGTTGAAGGAGAAACGTTTAGTAACACGCAATTCTAACATTGCAGTTGATTTAGGCATGCACTGCCAGGATGGTGCTATGCCATTGCATTTCGTAGGGTTTGTAAGTCTCCAGTGGCCCGTTGGTGACGAGAAAGGAGGTAGGGTGACCAGGCCGTAAGGGTACCGACAGGTCGGGAAACTATATATTAAACTCACGGTGTTATAATTTTGACGTACAATCTAATCAACGTGGCGTTGAAGCATTAAAAAACGCCACTGACACGATATTAAAGTTTTACAAGCCTTAAAAGTCTTTTAATTCTAATGCTTTGTTTGTATGAGCACTAATAAAATGTTTCGTCGCTCTGAAGCCAATATAAACGGTTATTCGGGACAGTTTTGTTATAGCTTCCGCGTTACGATTCCGTGTTCTTTTATTTCTGTCCGTTGTATTTTGTTTTGTTCAACTGTTTTTGTGACAATTTCTTTTGTATAGAACATTTAAAGTTTGAAGGTCATTTTTAGAATACACCAAGTAGGAATTGGGTTTACTTCGAAACGACTTAAGCCGCGCGTTTAAAATATCATGAGTAAAATAGTGTTTGACAACGTTCGAGCAATCGAGCGTAACGCTTTACAGCGCTTTTTATACTTCATGTTCGTTCTTAAAGAATAAACTCCAGCCGCCTGTCGAAGCAGACAAACACAGTTTTTTAACGGATCTTTTTCTAGTATTTAGACTCTAGCGTGAGGTATCATTAGATTCGGGCTTTGACTAAATGTATAAATAAACAAAGTGGCTATTATCAATTATTCACACAGTCGGTAGTTTACTTTCTCAGTAATTATGCTTAAATATTGCACAACATTTGTTTTTTCTTGTTATTTTCATGATGGTTCTTACCCGAGTGCATCCCAAGGAGCACACTGCTTTTCAAGTATATCTAACTAAACACAGGCGGTACCGTACTGGTAATTACCGTATTCTCAATAGTTTGACGGATTGTTTACTTTGTGGACTCTTTGAATTCGTCTGGATAAAAACGCAAAAAAACTTCACTGTTTTTCTATTTCATCATCGTAATTAGCCGGATAGTCATAATCTGTTAGATATAGGTCTCCCCGAAGAGTGCCAAAGATTACGGTCAACGGCACGTACATTCAGTGGCTCCCTGTGACCATGAGCAAGCCGTCGGTCCAGCATGTGGTCCAACACAACGTCTCCTTCAAAGTATTATGAGGTTCGTCATGAAATGATACTTGTATCGATAACCCTATCACACCACTGCCCATGTCTAATTTCCCTGTAAGTTGGGGCGCTTGCCAAATCGCAGGCCGTTAAAAAGGCTACCTCTCTGATCTGCTGTAGCCTGTAGCTACACTGTACAAGAGCCCGGCGTCTTCCATTTATCGCTTCAGGCTGGGACAATAATAACGTTCTCCGACTTGTTTTCATATTTTTGTGAAACGTCTACAAAGCTCTGGTAATAATTTAATTAAACTAAAAAATCTACACGGATCTTTAAATTGATGAGTAAGCTGTGAATGCGTGACTAGAACCTTACAAAAACGATGATAACGTAATTATCATCGTTTTCGTCACCTTGCATGTATGAAATGAATGAAAAGTTACGTTTCATATATTACTGTAGAGGCAAGACGGAGATACGCGAGAACACATTTTCCTTCTCTCTTATTCTCATACTGGTTTAAGGTAATTTCTATATGTACTTTTATTATTTCAGTAACCATTAATAATATAAACGTATAAAATTATTTTTAAATTAAATATTAATATGACCGGTATCATGTGTGCGAGGACATTCAATGCAACATGACACTATCGCTAAGTCTATTTATGGCTTTATAACGCAAAAACGATTCCATAGACGCTCGCATCATGTAACATAGCTATCAATAAGAGAGAATAAAAGTAACACAACTAATTAGTCTGACCCGCACATAACTTGCAAAAACTTGGAAACCTTACAGCGCCGCCACTCGCAGTTGTTCAATTAAACGCTCGGACAAGCTGCAAAAATCCTCAGAATTTCGCACTGATTAACCTCTGGTCAACTGTACCCTCAACTCCCCGATATTGACCACTGTACCCTGGTACTAAAGACGATATTCCCGTGCCAAAACCGACGTAACTCGACCGTGCATAATGCGATCCACGAATAGCAACATATGGCGGATGTGCGGTTTTATATGGGTTTATTAAAATTTGTTGCGGATTGCTCATTCAGCATAACGATTCACATTAATAAACAATTTAAGAAAGTATACAAAAGTGGTACACGAGAATCTTAACTGCCGCTATTTTCTACCAAATTAACGGATTTAGATAACAGGTATTTGAGCTATACTTTAATCGAGTAAAATAATGACATTTATAAACAACAATTTGTTTAGAGATACTATCAATTTTTTTTTCCGAGTCCTTCTCTGCTCAGTAAGAATAAAATTATATTAAAAAATAGGGAATCCGAAGATATTATAATGTTATATCCGTACAGCACGTACGGCAGACTGTTATTGGAAAACAAAAAAACCAAAACAATACTTTATACTATTACGATATATCGTCGAATTCCACACACAGATCTTGCCATGACGATAATGATAATAATATTTAAAATAGCTATTAGTCTGCGGGAGGGGGGGGGGTCGGGCCCTCTTTCTAGACTAGCACTTATAGTTATCCGATGAAGCTGTATTGGGCAGCTCTTCGATTCCACAGCACAAGTTCTGAAAAAGGAGCTTACCACTTGATGATGAGGCAGACTCTTTCTTGTTATAATGATTACATCGATAACATTTCTTCTTTTTTAATTTCTATTATTCTCCAAAAAGGGCAAGCGAGCAATCGTAGCCTTTTAATGACTACCGACGCCCAGCGACATTCGCATGATTGTTACGCAGATGCATTGCTCTCCTATCCAAACCTCTCCCCCCTCCCCCCGCCAATGGAGCACCTGCTACACACAAACCGCACGAAACGCGACAGCGATGCCTAAAATATTTATTATTCTTTGTCAGGAGATATAATTACAATTTTGTGTTAGGTACCTACTCGCACATTACAAACTTTTCATTTCGTAACAGTAAATTCGTAATAAATTCTAACAGTTAATATACCTTTTTCTTGTAAAAAAAGAATAATTTACCGAAAAATGTTCAGGTAAAAATGCCAGTCTCAAAGTCGTTTCAATTGTTTAAGGTCTTTATACAATACTCATTTTTTTAATAAAATTTAGGCTCCGTTTATGGAAACAGGTGCCGATTAAGTTAGTTTTAGTGAGCTATTTACCGCGCATAAAAACAGACAAGACAGGAATCCTGATTCATTTTTGAGGCAGAATTCAATATACCAAAAATAGGTAAATTCTAAAAATATTTTAATCTTTAATGTTGGTAAACATCGTTTAAGTTATATTGTAATAAATTTGTGTTATAATATCAAAGGATATGAAAGGAAGTATATAATGATAAAATAACATATATTTAATAGTGTATATCATGGCGTTGTTGAGGGACCACACTTATTTCAAACGTTTACCTGTATACATTATAAAATAATAGTCCAAACATTTGCAAATTCTCGCTCCGTTGATTATGATAACTGGAGTTCACACAATTTACATTTTAAACAGTAGAAACTGAACATTCTCGAAATATTAATGTAAATCTCATTAATATTGTAAATATCAACAGCGCGGGCGGCGTTTGGGACGGCTTGAGTAATGGTCAGTGCAAAAAGTAGCAGGTGTATTGGTTCTTCGACATCCGAATTCACCTTGGATTGCTGATAGGGTTGTGCCGTGTTCGTTGAATGCTATAAATTATTCACAAGACCTTGAACAAGTTAATTTCGAGTGGAAATAATCATATATTACGCCAATATCTAACCGGTTTTTAATGTTTTTTGTTTCATTAATAAGTTTCTTACATGTTTTCGCAGTAAGAGTTCTTTTGGTTTTTTTTTTACTTATTTCAGTATTGTAGTTGATTGTGGTTATCATACTCCAATAATTATAAATTGAAAAGTAAATATCATGACTATGTAACTAGTGAATTGTATGTGTTATTAAATTACAAATTTACATTTTTTTTTCACACTAATTTAATACATAGTGTTGTTTTAAATTAGTGTGAATTCACCCATTGATATTGTTAAATTTACAGTAACTTTTATTTGAAATAAAAATTGTTGTGGAGCTTGTGAACGAGATATAATGCATCTAAATCGCGCGAACTTAAAACAGATTTATCCTCGCGCCGCTTCAAGTCTTTAATTTTTTATAGCTTTTTAGTTCAAAGCTCGAGTGGCTTCATGTAAAGCCGTTGAAAGGCGAGTAAAGTAAAAAAAGTCGTTAGCTTGTTTAAGTTTTGTCGGCATCTTGGAAATCTAGACGGGAGGTTGATATTCACATATTGATTTATTGATTCATCCTTAAACATTTTAGTCGGCATGATAAGTATGTGACGGAATTTAAAAAGTACATACTCGAGACTCGTACTGTTATTGCTCGACTGCACCAGAAAGATTACTAAAAATTTTAGTAGCCGGTGACTCATTGAGATGGGAGGAGAAAAGGAGGACAGCCCTTCGGTATAGTTATTATGCGGATGTTCGTGGACGTCGGTAGCCGTCAAAAAGCTCCGATTTGTCGTTTGCCCCTCTATAATATAAAAAAATCAATAGTTTGTGTATGTCCGTTTTTTACTGACGCGTCCTCAGCGCCTACATGGATTTTGTTGTGAGATGTGCCATAACATTTGGTTGTATTGTGTGAGTAATTCTGGATTTGAATTATCAATTTTCCACGCAGTTTTTTTTTATTTTAACTCTATTGTTGTTGCTATTTTAAGCGATAATAGAAAACCTTGACTCATACTTTTGTTAATAACAAAGCTTCAGTGAGTATGTATCAATACCTTCACAACAATCAATATATCTTTTGAGTATCACCCCTGATCTTTTGTCATTCGGACAGCTGCTGGTCCTTTGTTGGTCTCCTAAATTGGGTGCAAATTTAACTGTATCTTCTTGCTCTTTTTTTGTCGTTCAACACCTGATTGTGGAGCAGATGTTTAAGAACCGAGATATGTTCTCTTTCTTTATTTTGTGATATTCGTTGTAATCTTGTTGCTTTATTTTGATGTATAATTTAAGTTTGAATACGTACCATTTGTTTATTGTAATTCTGTGGCTAGTGGTACCCACTAGTCGTTTTCATTAGAGATACTAACAGGGGCTAAACACATTAATAATTATACACTAAAACCCTCCTTGGGAATCGCTTTACCTATTGGTGAAAACCACATGCAATGCATGCGATTCAGTAGATTTTGAGAAAATCGATTTCATACAGACAAAAATGTTGGGTACTCTATTTTATAATAGATTTATACAGACAAAAATGTTGGGTACTCTATTTTATAATAGATTTATACAGACAAATTTAATTTTGTACACATGCACTACTAATGCGTATTATCCCTGCATAATATTCAAATTATATATAATTAGACAATTTATAGAAATGTCCTGATGGTCCGTTTGTCAAATGTAGTGTTTGTGGCATTATTCAAATCAACAACAACAACAACAATCCGCCCGTAGAATTATATTCCTAAATACGCAACACCAAGAAACTTCACAGCAATTTAATTTTGACGTTTCAAAAGGACGCCACCTATACAGCATGTTGTAAAAACGTCCGTGGGTTTCCGTGTCCACTGTCAGGTGTAACTTTGTCAATTAAGGAGGATAATAACATAAGACCCCCAACCCCCCTTGGCACGCCATATGCCGCCCCATGCAATCTACCGCTAATAGAAATGGGGTGTCTATTAATTATTTTAACGAAATATCGTTTACACAAACAAGCTCTATGCGCGCCGCGAGCCCTTGCGCTTATGAATTAAATATTTTCCACTATACAGGATGTTGCTGTGTGTCATCTTATATCGGCCTGTGGTATGGACGTACTTGTGTATGTGTCGTAGTCGATAATACACATCGCCGTATAACGTAACGGCTAGTTATTTTCAAGGACAGAGCCGTTTTTATTTGTGGCCTGCCAGGGATCTACCGGATTCTCATTGCGAGACGTAGCGACCGACGTTTAGCCCCATTAAATCTCTTTATTTCAGGCAGTGATAGTGATCGACACAAGTATGAATTTAGACCAAGTGTTGTGAGTGCAAGTAAAAAAATAACCTAACCACGAACGCTTCGATTTGTCGGGGCATAATATTTAAATTCTGTATTCTGCAATCGACGTCAATGTTGCTGTCATGTCATGGCAACGCGGCGAGTGTTAAAATTACGAACTAAGACGTGTCAAAAAGTCGTATAATATTATTTCAATAAGGTTTGCTATATTGAGTTTCATATTATAGTAACTCCGAAGTATTTCTGGCGCTATTTTACTCAACCGTATTCAATCCGCCTAATCATTCCCCCCACAAAATAAAATTGCTCTGTTTTTGAAAATGGCTAGCCGCAATGAAATACGGCGATTTAGACAAATAATTTGCCTGCAATTAATGCGGTTAGTCCAAAGACCTATTGGCACTACGAACCTGATGCTGATATTTGTGGGTGTCACTAGTCAGACTGCTCGTTAACCCTCTTATGACAAATCGCTATTACCAAGTGATTAATTAGACAATCGTGTACAGCGCGGTTCCTGTATATGAACGGACATGTGAATAATGTTCGTTTCAATGAAAGTCGCGGAGAAAGCGATACACACGTTTACCTTGCGTACTCTGTTCCGTTATCAGTTTATCAGATTACACAGCGCCGCATTGTAGACGGGACAAGCCGGCGCGACTGAGGTACTGCATCTTATCGCCTTATCCCTGCGTGAAGTTATCTGTGCTCTCGATGCGCAAGAAACTAAACTGTCAACAGAATTTCTAAGTGTTATGACTCCACTTCTTTTTGAATGAATGGGGGGCAAACGAGAGATAGGAGCGTATTTTACGACTACCGACGCCCATGAACATCCACATAATTATTATGCCGATGCGTTGCCCCCCCCCCCCCAATGGGCCACCGGATATTCACAAACCGCACAAAACGCGACACTGAAGATGTATTATGTGAACAAAAAGTACCTTCCCGGTCGTGCCGGCCCAATTCCGTTGCATTGGAGGATGTAGTGTCATGCACTATGCATGGCACTATCTCCTCCTAGCAGTATCACACTACCTCTTCCTAAAATTTTCATCCCACTTCAGCAACATTCCACTTGCAAATGTTGTGACACGTTGCTGTTCAAGTCGTGCTATGGCGAAAGCAGACGAATTGAGACGCCACGACTGGAGAGTATTAGTCCGTAATTAGCTCATGTAATAGTGTGGAATAGGATTCCGATCCGGCGAGGATGGGAAAAAGGAGGCTGCTTCAACACAACTTGTTGTTGTGAGGATATTTATGAGTGCCGGTAATACCCGAAAACGCCCCGAACGCTCGATCCTCTTAGTAAGAGATAGTTGCATTGCAGTCGATTTGGGACTTAGGTACTTCTCGCTCACATGACACCCGCGTAACAGCTATGCTGACGTGATTCGTACTGCTTGTGAGTAGCTGGCCTATTGGAGGAGAGCAACAAAGGAGGGCAACGCATCTGCATGACAAGAATAATGTGGATATCTATGGGCGTCGG
This sequence comes from Eumaeus atala, assembly GCA_017140195.1. Lineage (NCBI taxonomy): Eukaryota > Metazoa > Arthropoda > Insecta > Lepidoptera > Lycaenidae > Eumaeus > Eumaeus atala. Next base: position 212,864 of record JAFELO010001163.1, read on the forward strand.
TAGCCTTTTAAGAGGCTTCGATTGCTTGTTTTGCCCTCCTATACTATAAATATTTTCTGCATAGATACTATAGCAAAAGTCAGATTACAGTATCCATTGAAGACAGACAGCACCCAATTACACACAAAAATTATAATGCCGTTAAAATGAAACACTTTCACCATCACCATGTAAATAATAATATTCAAAATCGATACAGCGATATGAGGGATTCCACTCCATTGTCCTCAGGGGCCCGCTGCATTCAATATCCTGGACCACATGGGGCACTGCGCCCACTTGTACAAATAAAAGTTAAGCTCCTTACGCTGCTCGATTTATTGCCTTTTTTGGGCTGGGTTACTGATTTTACTGGACTTTATAGTGTAGTAGGGAAAATTACATTATCGGGAGATCTGAAGGGTTCTCGAGTGACAGCCCCGCACCGAAAGATAGACAGTTTATGTGGTGGACTGAGGAGTTGGTGAAAGTCACAGCGTGCCGCTGGATGCAAGTGGCCTGTGGCCTTTGAGGGACGCCTATATCCTGATGATAATGATGATACCTGTTGACGTCACCGGGCTAATCTTGGCTGCCTGCGAGTTGTTGGTCCAATTCCTTTGCATGCACCATGCATGGCACTACGTCCTACTGTGCAGCATGGCACTACCTCTTCCTAAAAGATTATGTGTATCCGTTGTGCTGCCCTGATTCGCCTACTGTACAGAATAGTGCTGGCTTTAGATCATTCCCATAAATTTAACTTGGTGATTACCATATTGTAATCTTGTTTATTTTAAGGATAGAATTGAACGCGCTTCGGTTTTTCTCTTGCAGTGCTTGCAACGATTGTATTTCCGAGGGGTTCTACAAGTTTTTTGGTTAAACGGTAAGAGTATCGCCGTGATCCATTGCAGCCCAATGGGGCCGTCGTCTCTCGCATGCATGATGCCGCCGCAAAGAAAAGCTACGCTAAGTTATTTCGTGAGTTTCCGGCGGTCCTATGAACGGGATGAAGGAGGTAGGGGAAATACGCCTACACAGCAATGAAACAGATGTCTAACTAGTCTTAGTCGGGTCCGATTGCTCGTTAGTTATCTGAGTTATCCTTATATTACAAGAAACCAGCTATGAGCTAAGTGTCTGACATGTTTATGATCGATGGACCTATTCAACACCCCACTCTCAGCTTTCTAGGTTTATCTACGGAACCCTAAAAATAATTTAAACTCCGGAAAAGCTGATCCTTTGCATTAGAATTTATAATTGAGTCTGGAATGGCGGCGGAACTGAGAGCCAGACTTGTGAAAACACTCGCCAGGTGCTCATCGGTTATGCGGTAAAAGGGGGGGGTTCGGTCCACAGCACTAAGCATTTTTAGTACCTACTTCAGTGTTCAATTCTTTAAAAACCTCGAAAATTTCAAGCGGAAAATTACAAAGCTTGATTTTATAATGACTTTGTATAATATAACGTGGCAAACTAGCAGTGGTAGAATTTTTCTGCCCATAAACTTCCGCACAACCAGTTGGTTACCGTGCGCTTACAATCCGCACAAAATCCGACAACAGCGTGCAACTCATCAGTCGTGCAAGCCCGTTTCGGTAGCAGAAAAACAATAGCACTACCTCACAAAGTTATCATAAAGGACCTTATTAGGTAGCCCTTACAAAGTGAACTTTAGGGCAATAGTGTGGGTGGTAAGGGTTTTGCGACTCTTGATGCCTACGCTTTCGCCCTTTTTGGAGGAGCAATTCAATTATGACAAAATACACATTTCGCTTAATTTAGTTAAGAAATACGAATGAAATATAATTTTATCACCGTTAAATTAAAATTATATATAAATACAACATGGATATGTTCAAGTCACAGACTAAATAAAAAAATTAAAGGCTTATTTATTAATGTTAAGATATAACATTTTTAATGACAAAGTTTAATCAACGGATGTTACACCCTATGTACCGGAATAACTCATAAGCTAAGTTTTGCACGTGGCTTATTTGAAGTCCACACGGACGAAGTCACGGGCAATAACTAGTACTAAGTCGGGAAACGAAAAAATCTACAGTCATAATCGACGCATAAGATATAACATGATTCTGTGTAGTCGGTTAAAATTAGCTATCACAAAAAATAAAGCTCGTTTAAATTGAAATTCTACTACATTTTAGCATTGACGTAAGCTCCTTCCGCTTTTCCCAACTTTATTCTTTGAGCTTCCCCGTTTGAAACTTGAATCGAAGCTTAGAGCGTTTTAACTGCATTCACAAATTAATGTTATTTTTAGCAAAAGCGATGGTTAAAAATTCAGTTATCTCGTTAATTAAAAATAATAATATGAACTGCTACATGTATATTAATTATGTTCTTTATATGAGAACACGGATAGACGACCTCTTGCGACGGCTCTTGAGAAGCTCTTGTGTGGGCTTGGCGTGACCGACGAGCCAGAAATAATGTAAACGACAACTTTAGAAACAACAGTTTTATATCTAAACTAGCGACATATAAGGTAGCGCGTGAACCCTTTTACTCGCTACCTTATACAGAGATCGCAGTCAGATAACTAACTTAACAAACTATACGCAAAAATCTCGAGAACCAGAGTGATTCTGGCCCGTGGTTGAAATCAGTGCTGTAGGTTTAGAACACAACTCAGGTCTTAGCTGCGTGACTCCGGTCCTATTACTCGTAGTCTCATGATCTATATCCTACCTCGATAAATGGACTGTTCAACACAAGCTGAGATTAGCGCATGCAAACAAACGAACAAACTCTTCAACTTTATATTATTAGTGTAGACAGCTATTAAGTTTTGACGTTAACCCACTCTTCATGACCAGTGTTTTTGTTTGTATAGCGTGAGTGTTTGTAATTGTCACTATCCCATGGGACTGAAAGCACTTAGACCAGACTTAATTGGATTAAGTCTGAAGATATCTAGGTAGTATAATAGATATATTATTGTTTAAAATGGGGTTTTATGTAGACTTCTAAGTAACACAATCCATACAATATTCGACGTCGTTGGCGACGATTCGGTGTTAAAAAAGAGCGCGTGTACTCATGTACGCACGAAAGAAGTCAAAGGTTTTTGGTTGTAAAATTGTTGTATAGTACAGTAGTAGTGTTGTATAGTAAACAAGGCAGTCACAGGGACCGTCGATAGGAAAAAACGTAAAACTATCTATTGCCTAGCTGCTACAAGTTAGCATACGCGTAGCAGAGGAAAGTGAAGCTTCGCTGCCTGTGCCACATAACATGTTGCTGACGCATGTTGTTGACGCCCACTCATAATATTCCTACAATTCTTATCCATTCATGTCCTTACGCCACAAAATACGTTTTAATAAATCATATAAATTTTCATAGACTGTCTTATCTCTTATCTGTCAGTAACTTTGGTATTGATACGAACATCGTAAATAGTAATTCTCATAACTTCTACCAAAGACGCCAAAAGAAGTATAAGTTCAAAAAATAACAAACATGTTTTGGCTTGTTGCAGATTAACAGTGCAAGTCGTGTGCTTAAACAGTGTTGATAATAGTGTGGGTGCGGTGCAGTGACTTCGTCTGCAGCGAGTACACTCAATAGTCAGTAGTGGCAGCAGCATGCTCTGGCGTGAGGGGGGCGCGTGACAGACAACATGGAGACCAGCCCAGCCACCTCCATCATCGAGGGAACCGTCAAGTTCCGCGATGGCAAAAAGGTACGCCAATGTCACTGAGTGGTATTTTTTGTTTTATGGATTAAGGGAACAAAACGAGCAGTCGCGGTCTTTTGGCGACTACCAAGAAGACATAAGGCATCGAGGTTACGCATACGCGTCGCCCTCCTTACTCCCCAATGGGAACACGCACTGCACAAAACTCGACACCATCCATCATCATCAGAATCATGCAGGCGTAGAGTCGGGCATCGCGTTACTCACAAAAAGGCTCCTAATCACAAAGGACCTCATGCCACGTCAATATCACCGTATAATGGGTAGTTTATGGGAGAGCCAGCGGACGAAAGGGAAGATTGTTAGAAAGATCTGCACAAAGCAGACCACGCCGGTGACGGCTTACCGTACTGAACGCCTGTAAGAAATACCGTGACGTGTGTGGGGGTCAAGTTGTCTCTGCGCAGGCGACCGGTGAAGAAGAGACTTGTTGCGTGATGCGATTTTCCGTCTACCCTCTACTGACGACGCCTTTTAAAATTTGAATGCAAGTAGGTACAGGTTGTGTCTTAAATTTGCGTGATTGTGACTAATTGGAATAAAATTGTCGTTTTAATCACTTCAAAGAGGCCAGCCGTAAATTCAGCACAATAACTAAAATTTGTACAATATAATCCGATAAAGATTTATTGTAATGTCTACTTGTTACTTCTGGGAAACAGAACGTTTCAAAACAACACCTACGGTGAAGTGGCATCTATCCCCCCCTTAATATCCCCACCACTATTTATTGGTTAATCAGAAACCTACTTAATGTGTATTCAAATTAGGTACAATTATCTTTCTCATGTGCGATGTAACATTATCATATCGATGTAGGGAATACGTTATTGATAAGCGCTACTGTAAGTACTTGGTACTGGGAATATCTAGAAGGTTGTTAGTGTTATCAGCGCTATCGACCCGTATCTATCATTTCGATAGATAGTTTTTATAGTATATTGGGCATACCAGCAGTCAGGATCTCATGACTATTGACACACATATAGTTGCTATGCAGATCTGTTGCTCGCCCTCCTTTTTACTCTTCCAATGGGCCACATGAAACTCACACCTGTAACACGAAAGTATAGGTGTTACTATTCGGTATCGCGCCCGCCCAATTCAGCTTTATGCAGCGTCTTATGGTCCTGAATGTTTTGAACAGCCGATCTCACCTGCGAAAACAGTGTGTCTAATCGAGCTCATGGCCATTTTTGCGGCTTTAGGCAATCAATATCAATCATAGGGGACAAACGAGAGCTTAAAGCCATTTGGTGATCGACACCCATTAACATCCGCACGGTTAATGTTATGCTTCTTTCAGCCCTTTCTCCAAACGGGCGACACATAAACGGCGTTGCGATACCCTTCGTAAGGCGGTAACATTGTACCGGGGAGGTAACTCGAGTTACCTCCCCGGTCGTTCTGCCCCAATTCCACTACAATGCAGGAAAGGCACTGCTTCTCTTTCTCTCCTTTTCTCTCTCCGTCCCTCTCCCTCCCTCCCTCTCATCGTCGTAATCTTCATTACTGCCCATGGCGAGTCGCCACCATTCATCTCTATCTTCAGCTGAAATGCTAGCTAGCCTCTTGCTAAAACAAGTCAATACTCACTACCTGAGTCTGATAATGTATTTAAAATTAACATTTACGAAGGCGATAAACCGTCGATTGCATGTCCGATGCAGTCGCTTCATCAGGCGACAGCACAAAACGAACTAAATCTGGGTCAGTGGTACGTGCACCAATCTCAATGCAAATTGGCCACGCGTTTCGTGCACTCATCGCTATCTGTGCAGTCAATTATCCATAGACATATTATTATTTATAGATTTTTGTATATGGGTGAAAACGATACGGAACCTTTTGGTGATTACCGACGCGGACGGTAGCATAATCTGTGTCCATGCTATCCCTCAATTAAAAACGTGACAACATATCTAATGATTATTGTTGACAAACCGCTGGCTCAGTTGATACGGTGGTGGTTAGTCTGCGTTTTACGCTAGAGGTCACGCGTTCAAAGTCTGCTAAGGTCTCACGTTTATTTATGTATTATATGTATTTCTATAATGAAAGTCTTAAATGAGTATAATTTCTTAAATTTACTATAACATTGAATTTATTGTCCAATGTCCAATGTTAGTATTTGGCACAGGGCCAGTTAACGTGGTGTGATCACATCACAGCACAGATATTACTATTATATCTGTCTGTCGTATCTTGCTGACGATGCGGTCGATGTGTAAATAAAGTTATCCAGGTATCATTACGAAATCTTAGTTACTAGTAGCGCCCTGTGGATTCACCCGTCTATCTCACGCACTGCGTTCCTATATGTCGTAATGTGTTGGTATATAGCTTATTACCTTCCCCGTAATAAGCTATCTAACACTGAAAATCTTCTACTTCCTGAGTGGAACGTCCAACGATAAAAAACTCTTCAGCTCTACAACATTAGGTACTTAAATAAGTGTAAAAAATACAAATATTCATTTCAGCATTTTAGCTGCGTTATCTGTAGCTGATTAAACAATTAAAATCCACAATATTGTTATTATCAATTAGTCAGCGGGACTTTGACGTGCAGACTACGTGAGTCACGTCCGCTAGTTCCGTGCACTTACTTTTCTTTCAGTTTACTCGTTGCCCCGGAAACTAATCTGGAACACCAGGTGTTGGTTAGGGCTGCAACGTGCATAGTGTTTAACTAGAACAATCTGGCAACACCGAGTTTATTAGTTCTGGGTTTCAATAGCGGAGTATCAATCTACATGGCTTCCAAATAATACGTTTCTTTAAAAGGCATGCTGATTGTGGATGTCTTTAAATAGCTAATTCAAAACATATGTTTTAGGATATATTAAGTATGACGTGGGTTCAGCTAGACAGCTAGAGTTTTATAGTATAGGGGACAAAAGAGTAATCAAGCCTTTCAACGATTTTTCACCCCCTCCAATGGGCCACCGACTACTCACAAACCGCACGAAACGCGACACCCTGGGTGTTACTTTACGGCGGTATCAAGTGAGCGAGAGATCCCCAGTCGTGCCGGCCCAATTTCGTTGGATAGGAGGATGTAGTATCATGCACCATGCATGGCACCATCTCCCCCTTTGCAGCATGGCACCACCTCTTTCTATATCATTGCAAGAGATGTAAGTTCAGCAGCCAATTATTGTAATTGTCTTATAAAATTAGAAGATTCCTTTTGTTAGAAAAAAAGAAGGCAAGGAATTATGTCAGAACTCAGAATTATGCTCGTTAACACCGCCTGGAACAAGGACGCGACAGACTAGAAACGGGACAGCGTAGCTTTTGGTGCATAGCATACAAACATGTGACGTATGAGGCTAGGGAATATGCCAGAAATCGAAATATTCCCCAAATATTCCATTCCGAGTAATGTCATCTTAACCGAATTTCAGGGGAATATCCTTGAGAAGAGCCATCTACGTATTAAAGTTCACAAGTATTTACGTGGACACAAGTGCATCCCCCATTCCTTTATTTTACTATTCCAATGGGAGGGCAGTCCGACACCACCGAGGAGAACTCAGGCACAGGACCTCACGTATGTGACTGCTCATGGCTACCACTGGACGACAAGGCAAACCAATTTATTCCTGCAAGTGTAGTGGTATCGGGTATCGAAATTCCGATATCGACCTGCGCCGTGACATTCGCAGAAGTGTCGCTTAATCACGCCGAGTGGCGTGACCATTAATACAGTGAGATGTTATGTTCCGCTGCATTGCAACTGTATTGGTTCTCACTTACAAACCGCCAAAATTATAGCTATGCGAGGGTTTATGGCTTCGAGGGTAGGAAAGGAGGGGAAAACTTCTGCATACTAGTTATACCAATCAGTGTCTGTAGGTGTCGGTAGTCATCAAAAGGCTCCCATCGCTTCTTTGTCCCCTTCTAGTATAAAATAAGCCTACCTTTAGGGGAATGGATGAGGATGTTGATATTTATCTGAAAATTTTATTGAAGTAGTCGCCCATGCAACTGCACTACACCTAGTATTGCGGATGGCTATAGGCGTGAGTACTCACTTATCAGGCTCGATGACTCCGTTTGCCACCTACACAGTAAGAAACGAGAGACACTCAGTAGGAGATCAAGATGGCGGCACAACCCTGTTGCTTTGGAAATTTGAGAATGCCGTGTTTTCGCGCACACTTACGTATTAACCAGCGCAGTTTGCCAATCTCCATTTACCCAGACCTGTCAACGATTTGGCCGTACGCTTTGTGACTTCCCGTAGCCAGTTGCAGGCAAAGAAAGAAGCAGCCAATGCAGTTATCCTGGATGCACATCTCCATAACAATTATCCGGGTATTTGTGGACGTGCTAATCATCAAAAGGCTCCGAATGTTCGCATGTCTCCTCATACTATAAACAGTCCCATCATTGTGATGCCATTAGATAGACTCGCACGCTGATGATCATTGAAGTGGGCGAAGGCTAAACAGATCACATCCCAAAAATAACAAAGTATATTAGGTTGGTACTCACGCTCTAATAAGCGAGCCCGTGTGAACGAGCTAGTCAAACAATGACGTTTAGGTTATTTGCTCTTCCCATCAGATGACCAGTCAACAGCTTAACTGAACACGTTTCAGCGCCCACTCGTAGTTCTTTTTAAATAAGTTGAAAATAATAATGGGCTTTATGTGTAAGTGATGTAAATACACATTAACATTTTATACGTGGTAGTGCCATGCTGCACTGTGGCTCATGAAAGAATGATGGAATACGGAAGAAAGACATCACATCTGCGTAATACTTATACGGATGTCTATGGGCGTCGGTATATAAAATGAAATGAAAATGAAAATTGCTTTATTTGTATGAATAATAAAAATAACACAATAAAACAACATAACAAAGAACACAAAGGAAATTAAGAAGAAAGCAATAAAATAATTAAAATAAAATCAACAAAATGTTATAGGAGGCAGCATATCCCACAAACAGGTGTGACCTCAGTTTAAGTCAGGAGAAT
>JAFELO010001163.1:221829-260933 GCA_017140195.1 Eumaeus atala
CTTATATATAAAAATAGTTCTTAATTGATATAATTATGATAATATTTAATGTCGTTAAAATTGAAAAAGAACACATTTGGTACCTATGTTGTATTCTGGGCAAACAATAAATATTTTTTATGATTAACCCTAAAATTGTCTTTAGCTCGAAGATCACGGAGTGGAAGGGGCAGATTGTTCCACCAGTTAGTTGCTGCGTATTTAAAGCAGCCCCTAACTGCTGCTGTGCGATGTTTGGGCATGCATAGAGTGCAATGCGTGGCTCTAGTGCGATGTGTGGTGTTATCACTTGTCCAGTCCAACTTCTTAAACAGGTAAACAGACACGCCATGTTTGACAATACCGAACAGCATGGTTGCAAGATGCAGTCGGGTACGGTTCTCCATTTTCAGTAAAGATGCCTGGTTTATGAAAGAAGTGACGTGATCTTGCCGCGGTATTTTAAAACAATAACGTGCACATGCATTTTGTATTAGCTGTATACCTCTTTTGGTGCGCTCTAGCAGTCGTGGACCTATCACGACATCAACGTAGTTAAATTTAGAAAGAACAAGAGTTTCGCACTCTCTTATACATACATCTTCATACAAAGAGTTCCTTCAGCGATAAAGAACTTTTAGACGGTAGAAACAATTACGTACAATCTTGGCCACGTGCTTTTCAAATCGTAGATTTTCATCCAACAACAGACCCAAGTTGCAAGCCTCAGCACCAATCCGGACGCCATCAACGACAATCACTGGATCGTTACTTTTAACACGATGTACCTGTTTTCTGGTACCAAACACCATATACTTCGTTTTAGAGGGATCAAAACCAAAGGATTGGCTTTGGCCCAGGTGAGTATTGGATCCGGATCACCATTAATTGCATCCAAAGAGTGGACGATGAAAGTAAAAATACTCGTTTGCTCCCTCCCTACCTACAATTTAAAAACAATACTGAGATCACTTGTAGGTACTTGATCGAGATGGAAAGGTAACATCAGATTAATTTCTAGTGCGACGTCCCAACGTGGTCTGTATTCTAGAACTATAAAAAGATATAAATCCGCGAAAACTCCAACTTTAAAATGCTCTAAATACTTTTATTTCGAAATGTAAAGTTAAACATTGGTAATCATGATGACATAGGAAAACTTAAATATTATAATATTGCGCCTTGTGTAACATCTACCACGCAAACTAGACACAAACTGTCTGATATTTCAGTAGCAGTCGGACAATAATAAGTCAAATCACTGATACATATTGTATTGGAACGTTTGTTGGACAAGTCAGTTCTGAATCAAGTGCGGCACGGATTTAGTATTCGGTGAACGGAGCATTAAATTCTATTTGTGAAAAGCAAATAACATACAGTAACAATGTCTGCAGCGGGGAAGCGCAATGACACGCATAGACCTAGTACACGGACGGCGCGAGCGATCAAGTCTCGTCGGCTAGTGTGTGCGCGACTGTAGGCAGGGTAGAGACGATGTCATAGAATGATACAGAAGATATATCTGCAATTGTACAGCTGGCCCACACGGCAGACGAGAGTGACATTCGCGCATGGTAGAGCATGTGCGACTATAGACAGGGTAGAGAGGTTGTCATAGTATGATACCGATGAAATATCTGCAGTTGTAAAGTTAGCCCACAGGGCAGGCGAGAGTGACAGTCGCGCATGGTAGAGCATGTGCGACTATAGACAGGGTAGAGACGTTGTCATAGTGTGATACCGATGAAATATCTGCAATTGTAAAGATAGCCCACACGGCAGGCGAGAGTGACAGTCGCACATGATAGAGCATGTGTGACTATAAATAGGGTAGAGACGTTGTCATAGTATGATACCGATGAAATATCTGCTATTGTACAGATAGCCCACACGGCAGGCGAGAGTGACAGTTGCGCATGGTAGAGCATGTGTGACTATAGATAGGGTAGAGACGTTGTCATAGTATGATACCGATGAAATATCTGCTATTGTACAGATAGCCCACACGGCAGGCGAAAGTGACAGCCGCGCATGGTAGAGCATCTGCGATTATAGACAGGACAGAGACATGCTGAAATAATACATTAGAAAAATGCAAGCGCCACAATAAGAATGAATCTAGAATGTTCGTGAGAGCGACAGAGTCACACGCGGTACAGTCGCTGATAGAAAGACAGGAAAAACACGAGATGAAAGAGTGTAAGTAATTAATAAAAATGTATCCATGATGGGTGCAAACGACAAAGTCGCGCATGATATACTGTATATGCTACTAATAGACATGAAAGGTTATTATTACGTACTTTAACTCTGTCTACGCTTATTTTATATACCTAGTGTTGCAAAGTCTATACAAGGAAATAAAATATGATTTTTATTGCATATAACATTTATTACTTTTCTAGTGTGTTTGTTTAATAAACAAATATAAAACAATTAAAAATAAAAGGCTTATACGAAGTGGTCTCTATTGCCTGCAATACAGCCCTATAAACGTTGAGGCCAGTTATCAATAGAAGCGATACTTCCATGGGGAAATTCTTCACTGCCAATCGTATGGATTGTTTTAGGGACTTCAAATTATCATGACGTTTAGAGCAAGCTTACTCTCTGAAACCGACCATAAATTATAATCCAGCGGGTTTAGATGAAAAGTAGTCTTCAGCTCTGATCAAGTCCCAAACGTTCGTTTTAAACAATATTGGGTGGATCGAGCTTTATGATCTGGTCCCGAGTCATACTGGAAGATGCGCCATACTTGGATAATGGTGTTATTTAGGGGCTTGACTACCTACGCATGAATGGTATATAAGAACAAGTTTCTTTCATAAGAATATGGCTCAGTCACTCCTTCATAGATAACATACCACCAAACCATCACCGAAGTCGGACGTTGCACTATGTCGAATAATTGGGAAGCTTCCTTAGAGCTTTGTCCACAAATACGGTCATTTTGTTTGTTAAAATATTGGTCAATTGTAAAAAATTTCTCATCCGTATATAAAATATTTCTGTGCCCTTCCTTTGCGTACCACTTCAATAGTTGTTTCGATTTTAACACCCTACTCATCTATAGTTTATCATCTAAGAAATGACCGGTGAGTCTCTTATACCCTGCAAGTCCTAAGTCCTCTCTTAAGATGCGCGACAAGGTTCTAGGTGCTATCTTCATTTCCCGAGATAAACTCTTTTGCTTTCGGGCAGGATTTCTTGGAATTCTTTCCCTTTCGAATTGAATTTACTTACTTGGAATACTTTCCACGTAGTGTTCATACGAAAAAGGTGATCAAAGCATCACCTTTTTCGTACGAACACTACGTGGACGGCCAGATCTTGTGTGAATACTGTATACTGTAGGTGCTTCTCCGTCACAAACAGAGGAAGTCTCGTTATACCTATTAATAGTGCGGTACACAAACATTTAACTAACACAAAATGTATGGAGAGTTTTAAAAATTGCATTTTGGTCCATACCTATTTTGTGTAATGCAATCACAACGATTTTGTTCCCTTTATGACCGCACTCCACTTTAATACCACAAAATGTTGTACAATGTATTGGCGCGAAAATAAGAAAACACAATGAACAATTGTATAAAAGTGCCAGGTTCCAAATTCTAATGCAATATTTTTTTTATTTTTAATTGTAACAGTACTTTTGGCCAGACGTTATATATTAGTCTAGCAAGCTGAAGGCGTAATGAAAGATTTGTACGTTAAATACGGACTGTGTGCTACGTGGAAATCCCTGCAAGTAAAGACCCGGTAGAGGCGCGAGATATACATTAACGCTCGCAGGGCTAGTGCCTACGCGAGAGCGGCAGTGTCGCATGTAGCCCTCAATAGCGACAAAACCCGGTCGCGTGGCTAGTACATGGATACTTGTCACCAGTGTCGTTCTTTACACTGTATAAATCATAAATTCCATATTTTATTTTTGTATTTTGATTTCAAGAAAAGTGATAATGCATGAATACTTGTTTCAGCCACAAGTCGCTCGTTTGTTGAATATTTGAGTCTTAAGCTGCGAAGCTGTGCTAGTAGACATGCAATACGAATGCAACACATCCACTGGATGTGGTACTAAAACATTCTTTATTTTAGTCACAGTTTGCACTATTTTTTTTTAATTTAAATTACTTAGATATCCTATAAAATTAAGGCTATTTTATTAAACCCTTTACAATGACCATTATGTATTTTATTGTCAGAATTTTACAGAGGCGGTCCTTAAATAAAACATATAATATAAGGAAGATAAAACTATTTTATCGCCTTTACTGGAACTAGACTTATTACATTGTAAATTAATTATACATATCAATGCGTATTCCTTTGCTTTTTGTAGTAGTCATTAAATACGGAAACTAAGTGATTATCAACTTCTTACGGGCGGTATTTATGGTCCAACCAATAACGTCAATTGCGTAATTAACGTTAATAACTTCATTGTAGTAGGCAAACAGGCAGGTGGATCACCTGATCACCGAGATTGACACTCTCTTGCCCGGTCTTCCGTAACCTAGTGACAACATTAAACGCGACAACATAGCAATCGCTTCACGGCGACAGGCGACAGGTGAGCAAGCTGCTTCGCTGATTATTTACGTTCCGATTAAGCAGTCATGCTGCAACAACATGACCTCTTGTTACATCAATTTATACACATTTCATATGGACCATAACAAATTTTCATAGTCTAGGCAAACGATACGCCGAAACATTGACTACCGACGACCACAGATATCTGCATTATTTTTGTCATGCAGGTGCGTTCCCCTTCATTCCTTCTCCCCACCAATGGGCCACTGGCTCAAATTTTGTAATACAAATAAAACTACGCATATTATATGGCCCTAACGTAAACATATTTTACATTCAAAAACATAAAAGTGTTATAATTTCGAAACTATCCCGATGTCATACATAAAACGCCAACCACTTCCAGTGTTTACGATGTCTTGGGAACGTTTTAATTAAAATGAGTTTTTACTGTCAACGGCGAAGCAGCTCTTCAAACGCTTATCTATTATTGAGTAAAACACTTAAGCTATTACTGTTAGGGGAGTCGAGAAGCGGTCATAAGCATTGGCTAGCCACAATTAAAGATGAAAGGAAGACATTGAATTTTTCATTATTATGTAATATGAAGTTCTATTATTGAAATCGGACCGGTACGACTGTCCACTCGCTCCTTTCGGCGCAGTACATTTTGTAATGGACCACTAATGGTCCAGTCGTATTGACGACTAGCATCATCCCGCGGTTTCACTCGCGTAACTACGGTCCTTATCGGTATATACTTCCGATAAATGGAGTATTTAATGCAAATGTATTTTTTTCAATTCGCGCCAGTATTTCCTGATAGAGATTATTAGTATAGATAAGTGTAGATGTGTATTAGCTGTGGAGTATAGAAAGGCTCAGAACGCAGGTTACGGGTTGAAAGAAATTCAAACTTCAGTAGATTCTAGTCTAAAAGATGATAAGCAAGCAGTCCTCGATTCCTTTATCAGTTTTGAGATATTTTATCTGGATCTAGATCGAAACGTTTTCTGTCATGTCTATCGTGATGTATTGAGGTCAATCGAAATGGATCGATTTTTTTGATAAATCGATAAAAACATGTTTTAACATTTGCAACAACATAAAGCGGCCCCTTAGACGATCAAATTGTATTGTGCAATATTTTTGTACGTCTATGGAACTAGTATTGATGATCGCATTATTATTGTACTGCGATCAATTGTATAGTGCATTATATTTGTACATTTATGGAATTCGTATTGATGACTGCTCTATGATTGAAATGTGATCAATTGTATTATGCATTATTTTTGTACGTTTATGGAACTGGTATTGATGATTGCGCTATGATTGAACTGCGATCATTTGTATTGGGTATTACTTTTGTACGTTTATGGAATTAGCATTTATGTCATTATGACATTTAGCACTGCGTAATGATTGAACTCAAATTTCATTTTGCTTAATTGTTACCCTCCTGCGTTAGAAGAATGCATTTATTGTGCAAAATAATTGATTGCCTGTGGGATACTGAGAAAAGATCGAAGTGGATTCTGATGTCGGTCCTGGCGATATAAGAGTAGCAGCGCTAAGATTGAGTTGTGGAGTCAGTCAGAATTTACATATTGTCAAAAACAATGCGTTACTATCTACCGTAGATAGTAACTAAAACCCATCATCATCATCAGCCGGACGACGTCCACCGCTGGACATAGGCCTCCCTCTACTAAATATTTATTATGCTATGTATTTTTTAAACGTAACTATGATATGTACAATATCTTCTTTTAGAAAAGAATTTGTATTTGATTCTCAAATTATTGGATATAAATTATTAGCCTTTCGCCTCGGCATTGGACGGAAATTTTTATCGTTCTCGCGCACGAAGGGTTCCACTATCTGTGAGAAACGGCAAAGACAACGTCAGATAGTCACAGACGGACAGGCTGACAGCCGGCCAGCCAATACTACTAGTACGGTCTCGTTTTTACTTATACCCATAAGTAATACGACGTGTTACAAAATCTGCGGTCTGTGAGTATGCTGAAGTTGGCCCCTGTCATTACATTAGATTTGAAAAAGCGCTAATCTTTACTAAAAAACACCGATTCCTTCCAAGGATGATTCGTGAGGCTATTGAAATTCATCAAAAAAATAATCATCCAAATTTCATTAGAAAAGATGGCTGGGTTCTTCTCTATGCTTGGGACCATAATCAAATCAAAAAGTAACCATAACACCTCAGGACAGCAAGATATAATAGGTACTGTTTGCGTTAATCGGTACAACTAAAATTATAATTCTTCAGGTACTTTTAAAAACTTGGTACATCAGGACATCTGTCATCTCAATCCACACGTGACCATGGTTGCTGTAAAGCTTCTGAATCGTCGGGCAGGATAAATAAATAAATAGACCGCGATAAAATCAGTAAAAGTAGTTTTATTGTAATAATGCGGAACTCTGAAAACTAAAACGGAAGGGACGTTATTATTTCGAGTTACAGATCTCCGCACTTAATCTATATCTCCATTCCAAAACGATCGAAATTGAATAATGAACGCCTGTCTCCAATTCACTGATTCACTGATTTTTAATTAGAGCAAATACTTTCGACCCGGTTGTTATTTAAGACTCCGACGCTGATGTTTTTTTAATTGATTTTTCTGGTTTCTTGTCACGAAATAAAATACGGCGAGCGGATTACGATCGTGTAGCTAGTTGATAAGACTCTTTATTGCATAGCAAACGGACTAAACACCTTTGCATACCGACGCAGGTTTTGCAAAACCAGAGAATACGGATCTCCGTATTCTTATTTTGCCCTCGTTTTAAATACATAAGGGAGCAAACGAGAAATCAGAGCGTTATGGCACCTTACAAAAGTAAGCGCGTTTTCATAAGTAGTGCCAGTGCACCACTGTCGCTGAATCTTGCCGACACGACTGGGGAGTTACCGCTCGCTCGCATGTCATCACGGTGTGTGCTATGATGACCATGTTGTCACCAAAGTGACGGCTATCCTGTCGCGATTCGTGCGGCTTGTCAGTTTACGGAGTAACGAGGGTAGTATGTCGGCGTAATCTATCTGAGGTTGTTTTTGGGCGTTGGTAGTTATGGAATTACTTTACTCGTTTGTCCCCTTATGCCATAAAAAATAAGCACTGCGTTGTCATCGCTCAGCGTAACATTTATTCCCAAAATGGGCCTTGATTTTTAGAGACGGGAAATGTGCCGGTAATCTTTGGTCCATTAGTGTGAGCGATTTGTACAGTTCTTCTGTTGCCTGTACAGGTCGAATTCCGTTGCAATGCAGTGATAACCTTTATAGTATATACTACAGACTACTGCCGATGTCCACATACATTATAGTCATGCAGATGGGATGCCATCCTTTCTCCTTTTCCTCTAATGGGCCACCCGCTACTCACAAACCATTTATGTAATATAACCAGCGGCGGTATCAGTGAGAGCACGTTACCTCCCCGGTCGTGTTAACCCAATCCTGAATGCACGCACTACTTACTAAACATAATACAAATCTATTCAATTCCTTTTGACGTACAGGCTGGCACGTCATCTAGCAACGGAACAAAGGAGAAGCGGACACCGCGGAATTTGCACGCAAGTTGATAAGAATGCGGTAAAATGAACGCTGCCATTGCAAATGTGAAGTGTCACAAGATCACCGTCGTGACTAGGGCTGGCGGTGCACATGTTATATCGCACAGGGACTGAGGAGCAGCGCACCTATTGACTGTGCAATAGGATAATGCACCATCACGTTCCTGTGAGAAGGCGACCGGCCCCATTACAAATGATCTGTCTCTGATCATTCGCATGCGCCTTCGCCGATCTGTAGGGGGGGGGGTCATATAGTTAAAAAGTGTAAACGGTTTAGCTTTCAGCATAAACCCATCAGTGCTTACAAGAAAAAAAAAATTGCCTACTACATTACACATATACTACATTAGGTATTTCCAGCGAAGTCGGCTATAATATGCAAAAGCAGTTTTTTTTTTAATAATATCCGCTGACTTGCTTTCACCAGTCCTTCTCAGATCGAATCCTAGCTGAATGTTGGAAAAAGAAAGAAACAGGAAAGATCGGTGGTAGAGTATCTTGTCGGCTCAGTTGGTAACGTGCCACACGGTACACCCGAGGTCGCGGATTCGAATCCCGCCTAGATTATGATTTTTACATATTATATGTCTTTCTGTAATAAAAATCATAAATGTATAAATTGCTTAAATTTATAAAAATGTTAAATATATTTCCGTTGCCACACAAGTCCCTTTACGATAGTTACCACAGGCTAACATGGTGAGACAAGTCCAAGTATATTATTATTATTCAAGTGAAAGATAATTTCGCTAAGAATACAATAATATTTAAAAAAATATTTCATCTTTTTTGTACAATCTTATCTAAAAACTAAGCAATCTTTACGAGAAAGACCTTCAAGTGCATGCGAGAGAGACAGCGCTATGTACACAGTAGACGAGAGAGGGACGAACATAAACGCACTCGCAATAATGACATCATGGGCAAATATTATGAAACATTCATTATACTAAGTTTACGGTTACGAACTTACGAACATTAGACCTGGGAATATAGGGTTGCCAACATTATTTCTGTTAAATAAAGTTAGAAAAAAATAGAAGTATTGTAGGCTGCAAGAAATATGGTGTTATAATATGCTAAGAATAAGAAAAATGAGTAGGTAATGTTCTTGGATTTTAGTTTTGCGATTATATCGTCACTAGGCTTTATCTAATTTAATTTCTAAATTGACGAAGCTGAAAAGCTTACTATTATTACGGTTCCCTTTTCAAATAGCCTACAACGCAACGCTTATAGTTCTATCATGCCCGTATGTCACAGACGTTTTACTCGAAGATTATGGGTGGTATTTCAATATATATTCACTCGTAGTATGATTTGGAAAAATAAAATTGTGAAGGGTAGCAGTCCATAGTCCATACGTGTAACTACAGGATGAAAAAAAATCGAGAGGCCATATCTGTGTGTGGGTGTTATTGTGGTTTCTAAGAATGCTTTTCGATCTTAAACTGAGAGATATACGCGTTAAAAATAAGTATAACTTCAAGAATTTAATCTTAGTTACCAATATTTTTAATGACAGAGTTTTACTACAGAACCACTTTGATAAAGCTTGGCTATGTTGTAGCCGGTTGGCAACCCTACCTTGTGGCAAGTGGAGTTTAACGTTCAGAGGTGGAAATGTTGACTTATTTAATGTGATTTTATTACGCATAGAGGGGTCAAACGTGAAGTCTACTCTTTTGGAATGTTATTACCGACATCCACACAACTAAATTACTTGTCCAATGCTTTGTCAATACATGCGTACTAATACGAAACGCTACAACAAAGCTACTGCTATATAGATGTACCTCCTAGATCAAACTATTTACGTCGGTATGTGATCGAGAGGTACCTACCTCCTATGTCGTGGCAGTTCTCTTACAAAAATAACAATCTTATTGAATAATTTATACAAAAAGATCCCCTCTGCCTACCCCATAAGGGAACTGACGTAAAGATGTGCGTCAGATATAAATGTTTTACAAATTTAAACTTGGAATAATAAAATTTTCTTTTACAGTGGAAATCGCGGTGGTGTGTCATGAGGAAGCTGTCTCCAGTAGCAGGTAAATAAATGTTATTCTTTAATGTTGCCCTTTAGAAAGGGCGCCTCCAGCTGCAAGGAAGTGGGCCCGGCAATCGTGTTTAAATATATTTTAAATGAACATTGTTCGTATCAGCTTCTAGGGTTCTGTGTCCAAAGGGGGAGAACCCCGTATCTCTTGTATCGTTTTAGAGGATCAAGTTTCCAACTTGAAATTCTCACAGGCATATAGACTGTGATCGCGACATCCACAAATACTAAGAACCGTTAATTCATGTCTTTTCTCCCTGTGTGACGTCATTAATAGATGTCAAAGGAAAAAACCATTACAAACTTATGTTTGTGGTACATTGTACACAAAATTACATTATACGCAGGCGCCTGCAAATGTATTATTATTTGTACATGCTCGTACCACTCGTTGGTGCGGAACCCTCGGTATGTGAGACGTACTCGCACTTGACTGCTTATATATGAAAGACATGAATGCAACACCTCTCTGATTAAGCAACGCGTATATAATAATAGTGTCGTCCTAGCCGAATCTCGGCTACGGCGGCCGTCTCTATTGAGAAGAGTCGTCTGCGCGGGACATATTGTAGTCCACAAGTGTACACTCCACTCCTTCATTTTTCCTACGCTGATGGGAGGGCAATTCGACGCGATGAAGTGAAAATAGGCGCAGGATCAATGGTTGAAGTTGCCTACAAATACATGCGGTGTACGGAGCGTGCCAACCTCCTGAATGTCTCCTCCTCCTGTTGGACACCGAACAGTCCTAATAACACTTTTAGTTTGGTCCCACCAGGGGTTCAAACCCGGGACCGCACGTATGAGGCTGATCATGCTTACCACTAGACCACGAGGCAGGCAGGTAGAACACTGCTAGAAGTAGTGAAACAAACCCCAATTAACAAGGCGGGATATAAATAAAATAATATTTTTTTCTTTTGGAGTACAAGAAGCATTGGTCTTGGGACCACTCTGGCTTTATGCCAGGACTTAGAAGCCGTTTCGCAAATAAATAGAACGACCCCTAAATTAAATTTAATGGTCTCTATATCTTAGCGCCGCTACTATTTTGGTTACTGGTCCGCATACGGCTAAAAACAAGGATACAATTTTATTTAGGCTTTTGATTGGATCAGATGATTTGAACTCGTTTCACGAAAATATAAAGTGCTTGTCGTAATGACAACACACTAAATTTATGACAGAACAACGTCTGTCGAGACAGCAGTTGTCAATAATTTCAACAGCTATATAAGAATTTACTTTGATATTTTCCTCACATCTTCAGTAAATTTTTTTTACACTTGTATGACTTGTAAATGTAAGTTTTAGAAAGTGTTATACAGCCAACATCATATTGCTATAAAAAAATGTTACTGCACAAGGAGACACAGCGAGCAGTCGGGATCTTTTGATTACCACCGACGTCCACAAACATCCGTGTACATTTTTGGAGTTGAGACCAAAAGTGGAGTGTAAGGAGAATTTCTATAGAGAGCATACACAATTTTCATACATCACTGGCATCGCCTTGCGATTTTGCACGCGCAACCGTTATACTCCACGAATATTTGCCATGGCGTAGTGAAACATAACATTCTCATCAATAAATGGGCTATCTAGCACCGAAAGGATTAGACGAATCGGACCCCAAGTTCCTAAGATTAGCGCTGTCAAACAAACAGACTCCTCAGCTGCATAATAAGATTTTATCTTAGTTATTGCGACGATATCATAAACCTTTTTTACAATAAAAAGTGTATCCGGATGCGCAGTGATGATGTTGAAGAGAGCCCGGAGTGTAGTTGAAACTATTTAACTGCGCGTCTATAAATACGAGCTGATGTCATGTGACTTCTCGGTAACCAAGGTGATAGATAAATGATTAGTTATTAGTGGGTACCTCGTGACGCTCATTATATGTTACGGCTGTCGTTTCTAGTAGCTGTGGACAGATTATAATATAAAACTAGCTGCGCCCCACAGTTTTGATTCCGTTGAGACATCGGGACACAAAGTTTTTAGGAAGAGGTAGTGCCAGGTTGCATAGGAGGAGGTAGTGTCATGCATAGTGTATTCATCCTCCTTTGCAGCAAGATTGGGCCGGCACGACCGGTGAGGTAACTCGCGCTCACATACCGCCGTAAAGTGACAGCTTCAGTGTCGCGTTTCGTGCGGTTTATGAGTAGTTGGTGGGGGGGGGGGGATAAAGGAGGGAAATGGATGTTCATGGGCGTCGGCAGTCGTAAAAAAGGTTTCGATTGCTCGTTTGCCATTGTGGTCGCCAAGTAGGGGCCATGAGATATGGTCATTATGGTCGTTTTATTCAGTAGACATACACTAAGAAAAGAGTTTTGGGATTTCTACCCTTAAGGGAGAGAAATAGTAGTTGATTTTGTATGGAAGTCAGTTATTTTCTAAGTTACAGATATGAAACTTCATTTCTGGGCTACCGATAAAAAATATTTGATACTTATTTAAGCGTATAGTTAAGTGTTATTTGAACTACTCGGGAGAACACAGTGTAGGATGGAAACGAGCAATGGGAGACTTTAGATGACTACCGACACATCCGCATTATTGTTCTGATAGCTGGCCCGGGATGGCTGCGAGTAGCAGGAGATCGGCTGTCTTGGCGTTCATTGAGAGTCCTATGTCCAGCAGTGGACGATAACGGCTGATAATGATGATCATGAAGAAACGGGTCAATTGGGGGGGGGGGGAGAGAAGGGCTACTTTTCTCCTCCCCTCCAATAAATTACACACTTAACCCCTCCATAGTAACACAACCTTATCGTTCTGAACTATTAAACGTCGCACAGGCAGCCAAAACAGGTAGATACTCCCGCCTCGTCGCATCGCAACTCACCGCTCCGACAAAGCCGGGGAACCGAACTAGTGCTGCTAATCCCGTTGTGTAAGTAGTTATTAGCGTAGCGACTCACCCGGGCAGATGTCCCGTAGATTTACGGGCCTTATCTTAATCCCCGGGACCCCACGGCTTAAGCGATTACCGCAGTGCCTTCCCGCTGTTTACTGTTGCCGAGTAAAATTTGGAGGACACAAATTGCTTGTTAGTGAATGGGTGTGGAGTGGTAGCATTGCGTTCATAGGTCTGGCGTGAACTATATACAAGGAGAGCGGAGGAGGGTAACGCATAGGCATAGTTCTTGTGCGGATGTTTATGGGCGTGAAAACTATAAAAAAATACTGTTCAGTCTAGGGTGGTCCATGTTCTGATGTTGACTGGTGAGGGAGCGGATGGATCATGAACGAAGACGGACCGGCGAACGTATTCGCACCGCCTCCAACGATGTGGATGTTTATGGTCGAAGTCATCAGACTGCTCGTTGATCATCATTAGCAGCCCCCATCGGTACACTGCGGGACATAGGCCTCTTTCAATGAAAGCCAGGCCGGTGCCTCGTGGGACCGTTACGAACATTCACCAGGTGGGAAGTCCTCTGGTGGATGGTCGTATATAAAATACTGCCCTTACGTCTTACTACTCACATCCGTGCATATGCTCAAAAACATTACCCTCCTTTCGGCGCATTCGGTTATAAATTTTTGTCTCCTTACTCCTACTAATCGATTGTTGTTCGCCCACAGTAATCAGTTTCCTAGTCGCCCCCTGGCCACATAAATGTCACTTGAAGAAAATTTCGCGATTGCCCCAGCGATTGCATGTAGCAATTAAATAACTCCGCAATCAGCCCAACAGGTTCCAACGTGCTCTGTACACGCATACAGTGCTGCTGCATTACACTTGAATTGGACCGGCACGACAAGGAACGTGTTTTCACACCAGTTCCCTAATGAGGTAGGCAGAGATATAGATGAAAAACGAGCAGTCGTAGCGATGAAGAACTGACAGCCACCAAAGTCATATGCTGTGTGGAGTTTTCACCCTATCCTCTAATGGGCCACCGGCTCTTTAAACATTTCCGGGACATTCCCGGGCGTGACAATCCAATACATCTGCAATGCAGCATGGCACTATTTCTTACTTTACACCAGGGTGACTAAGTAAAGACAACAGGCAACAAAAAGTGCCATGCATGGTGCATGACACTACATCCTCCTATGCAACGTAATTTGATTGAGCCGGCACGACCGGGGAAGTATCTCTCGCTCACTTGATACCGGCGCAAAGTGACAGCGTCGCTGTCGCGTTACGTGCGGTTAGTGAGTAGCCGGTGGTCTATTGGGGGGGGGGGGTAATAATCATGCGAAGGTCCATGGGCGTCGGTAGTCATTAAAAGATTCCGATTCCTCATTTGCTTCCTTACGCTATAAAAAAATTAAAGCACATCGGGTTATATCTAACGCGCAAGTATCGCATGGGAACTGTTGTAACTTAGATAAGACGGGCAACATATAGGCCACGCCGATGAGTCCATACGGAAACACTATCCGTACTTAGCATTGCTTGTAGTATAAGATAGACTACCGACGCGCAGAGACATTTACAACTAATGCCATGCAGACGCGTGGACCTCCTTCCCTCCTCCACTCACCACATCCTAATGGGACACCGCGAATTAAACGTAACGGTACAGCTGTCACTTGAGGGCGGTGTTATGTGCGCGAGAGGCGTCTCACCGGACCTGCCGGCCCAATTCAGATGCACTGCGGCATGACACTGCCTCGTACACGGGGCTGATTACACCAGATGGGAGATGATCTAGCAGTAGCCGGTGTGAGATGTATGCGAGAAAGATAAACCGTCTTGGCGTTCATTGAAAGAGGCGCGTGTCCATCAGCCAAATGGGAGACCAATAGGCATCCGTACGTACACTGGCTATGTCATAACATAAGGTTATATAGATGCGTTATCATCCCATATCCCCATTTCTCATCAACCGCACGAAACGAGACGGCATGGCCACCACTTCACATCGGTATAATTAAGTTTCCACTGGCTATGTCGGCTGCGATAGAGCAAGCTCCTACAAAACATACGCCTACGTTGAATGCCACTTATTGTCTATTTTCGCTAGCAACCCGCCTGTGACTTTTGCATACCTGTCTAATCTAGTTTGAGGCAAGCCCAGTCGGAACTTAGCGAACCTGTTTAGAAGGTCACATAGAGGACACGAGAACGGATCGCCTCTGAATATAAATTATATTTTACAATTCACAATTGGCGTGTGAAGGTGGGGCACTGCCCTATAGCAATAGCGTCTGGTGTTCCTCCCCTAGCCGAATTTCGAGCACAATACATTTTTTTGTATTCATGGGTAAAAGTGGTATTAATGCACTACCACCAGTCATGGGTGAGTAACCGATTGGTGTGTGGTATCCGTTAGCAACTACGCCTCGGCTACTCTCCAGTCCCGCGTAGGGGACAGGACTCGAAATTAGGGGCCGTATCCGAAAACCTAGATCGGTTCACGTCGAGATTAGAGCCGTTTATTGGACCTTAACCCCAGACCCTGACTACATAGAATAGGTACACAAGTGTATGGAAGGCTTAGAGCAATATAATTCTGCATTTATCATCAAATTTCTCTCAATAGTTTGTGTGGCGAAAATATTAAAAAGGAATAAAAACAGTTACGGTTGTAATATATGGATAATAATAGTAACATATAACTGGTCTTATTATACTATATGTATATAATTAAAGTAGCTTTTTCCAAACATTAACCGCATATTACATCTGAAATGACAGCGCCATAGTTAGCATACAGCGCCATACCTTGTAAATACTTACTCCATCCATACGCTGCACTTGTTAATCCAGAATAAAATTAATTGAAGTTTAAAACTTGAGGTCTAGCTAATCTTGCTCTAGTCTGTGTGTACAATTAATAGTGCGCAAGTGTGTACCTATCTATTACTAGTGTTACATTCTCCTGGCTATGCATATGAGAGGCTAGGAAAGATTGTTAAAAAAAATGTCGCATTTTTTCTTTCTGTGACCTCCTTCCGCCCGCCTTGTTCTAAACGTGTCAGACAGTTCTGTCACATTACCTTGGTTCCAGTTAAGAGTTTATTTAATGAGTAGAGAAATGAAAGTGCACCGTAGTCGTGAGAAACATGTACCTTGTTAGGAGTATTTACATACTGACAGACCAAGGTACTCGGCTACATTTAAAATACTGCCTTTATAATTGTGTCACGACTTGATAACTATGAGCCGGAATGTAACAAGATTGATAAATAAAATGAGTAGAAAAAGACGAGTGTGCTTTAGACCACACCAGCGAATAAAATTTTCAATTATTAGCTATGAGGGAAAAAGAAAATTACAAACACAGCGTGCATCTTACAAACAGAACGTGCACCTTACAAACACAACGTGCACCTTACAAACATAACGTGCATCGGAAAAATATAACGTGCACCTTACAAACATAACGTTCATCTTACAAACATGACGTACATGTTGCAAACATAATGTGCATCTTACAAACAACGTGCATCTTACAAACATAACGTACACCTTAAAAACACGGCGTGCACCTTACAAACACAACGTGCCCTTACAAACATAACGTGCACCTTGCAAACATAAATTGGGTCTTACAAACATAACGTGCAGCTTACAAACATAGCGTACACCTTGCAATCATAACGTGCACCTTACAAACATAACGTGCACCTTACAATCATAACGTAAACCTCACAAACATGCTCCTACATTCAGTTTATGTTGTAGCCATGCAAATGTGAACGTAACGGAGTACATAATTCATATGATCCAACAGTCTTAACCCTCTGGATTTCAGTTACGGCCGTTGTGGTGAAAAGCAATCTCTGTCAATCTCACCGTTTGTCTGTCGAATCAAAAAAAATCTAATACAAAATATTTTACAAAGCTCCTACTGAACGTCGTTACTTCACTACTACCGGTTCAATCCCCACCCTGACCTGAGGGAATGAGATAATATACAGAAGTTACATTATCTATTTCTAGAGACTGCAGCCTAAATGGTTTAGCCGCTGGTGACAGTCCCTACTTGATGTAGATAGATACCTGAAATTCGGCCGGGAAACGTAACTGAGACTGCTAATTTCATTTTAAACTCAATTATGACTGGAAACAGTAGAGTCATTTCGGGTGTTCTCACACCCACAGTTCACAGCGAAAACTAAATGTCTGTTTGTTGTTCTTTTACGCAAAAACCACTAAACACGCTTTGCTAAAATTTAGCACAGAAGATTTTTCAACTTTTTTTTGCTGGGTTAATTTCAAACGAGTGAAACGATGCACGGACAGCTTTTATGCTATAGAGGGACAAACGAGCAGTTCGTTTTTTTTGTTATTTATCCGCATTGTTATGCAAATGTGTTGTCCTCCCTTCTTCCTCCCTCCCAATGGGCCAAGTAACACAAATGCACCAGTAATATGTGCATCTTACAATCATAACGTGCACCTTACAAACACAACGTGCACCTTACAAACACAACGTGCACCTTACAATCATAACGTGCGTCTTACAAACATAACGTGCAAAAATAATATTCCAAATGTCATTAAATGCTCATTTGTCCCACGATATAAATACAGGGCCTTTACTGGCGACATACAAGGTCTTTACTGGCGTCTTGTCACATTTCCCGGAGCCTTGTACGGCCTATTACTTACCTATCAGTTGTTTCGTAACTGCTTTATACAAACAAAGAATTTAAAAAGCCGACCATAGACAGAGATCATTCACACTGCGAGAGAAGAACCATAGACTACTGATATAGAACAGAAAGACACTCCGCGTTCGGACGGATTTAGACGTCATACACTAATAACACAGATGCAACAACGTGTACAAGCTAAGTCACTAAATGTCAGAAGCTACAAGTCGAGTTCCAAATTAGTAATAGGTACTTCTTGAGACGGGACTTTGCGAAATTCGACCTTAGGGATGCTTTTGGAGGGTGTAGTACGCGAGGGGCTATAAGTTTTATTTTACAATAGAATAGGTACATATATAACGAAGACTTAGAACAATATAACTCTGCATTTGTCATCACGTTTCACTCAGTAGTTTGTACGGCGAAAATTTAAAAACGAATAAAAGCAGTTACGGTTGTAATGTAGGTATACAATAAATATAGATGTGTGGCTTTGACATTATGAACTTATATTGATTTGCATAAATTTCGCATTCGTAACATACGCAAATATCAATATGCAAATATTGTTATAGGGAAGTTCTCGCGGATCACCGGCGAAATAGTACAATCTTATGAAAAACAATACAGAGGATACATTGATAAAACTTTGTACGTTGAATAATACATCGGAATACATTTAGCTCATAAATATTGATCAGATATTCATGTTAGAGATGTTCTGTTTAGTCGGTAAAGCCGACCATCAGGTCACTCAGTACACCACACAGTAGCCTAAAGTAACAAGTTTCAAATTTCTACGTAATTTTTTTCTCTGTAAGACTTTCATTGCTACAACGAGGTAAACACAAAGCGTGAGGCTTGACGGCTTTGGACAGAACCTTAGACTAATTAAATGTTCTTACTGTTTCAGTAATAAGAGTGACATTAGGTTATCGTTGAGCGCCCCTGCTGCTCTCGCTGCCTTAAAACTGCTCCTCGCCTCTATTTGGCCAGCGTACGTTGAATGTTAGACGGTAAATAATGCAAATTGTACGACTTCTTGCTTTATATGTATTTCTCACTCAGTCCATACGAGACTTTCTTTTTAAACACGTTTGAATTTGTATTGGGCACTTTATCTTATTGAACGAATTGCTGTGCCCTGTGGTTTTACTCGCGTAAAATCTATCCCCCCAACATGTTTTTGGGTTGAAAGTAATTTTTCCAGATTGTAATTGATTGTAAAGAACATTAAGAAACGTACATAAAAAATTTTCACTACACACAATAGGAGAAACATAGGAAAAACTTATCCATAGGGATCAAATTGTGTTCCGATGTGATCGCAGAGTAAAGTTACAAATTAGCATTTGTATGGTAGCCCATATGCTTCCGGAACCATGATCAGGTTACCCGGATAGTCGGACACCTTGTTTTTTTATAGTATAGGGGGACAAACGAGAAATCGGAGCCCTTCTACGATACCCACGCCCATGAACATAGTTACTATGAGGATGCGTTGCCCCCCTTTTCACCTAGCCTCAATGGGCCACCGGCTACACACAAACGTGACACCTTAGATGTCACTTTACGACGGTATCAAGTGAGCGATGTTACGTGACATTGTCATCTGTTAATCAGATGCCTATCATAGTAATTATTAATTGAGTACCGCGCTGTAAGGCGCAGAGTGGAGGCGCACGTGTCGCCTTGCTCATGTGACGTATTGTAGCGTATACACATTATTGTATTTATAGCAGTGACCTGAATTATGCATGGACCTTTCCTGGCGTGACCTAGACACACAACGCACACCTAGCGTAGGGTACGTCCCCGGTCGTGCCGGCCCAATTCCCCCGCAAAGCAGCATGGCACTACGTCTTACTCGTCTACTTGTAACCGGTTATTCGGTGATCGTCGTAGCCGGCACATCACTAGTTCATATACGTTTCTGCCTAATCGTATTGTGTGTCGCTTCTGAGAACTGTGACATCATACGTGAAACATTCGCGCTAGGTGCATTAGAACTATAAATCTGTCTGTGTGTTAGCGCTTCAGAGAAAGGGGCTTTTGTTCTTGTTGTGATGGAGTCGATCACTTATCCCTTTGTTAGTGGTGGCCATTGAACAACAACTTGTGCTTAGGAGACTGTGCCTTTAAACATCCGCGGAGAGGTTTCCGTGCTACCCTAATAAAGACCACCGGAAAGTCGCCAAGCGCATGAAACGCAACTGCACACTGAACATCACTCTGTGGCGATATCATGTGAGCGAGAGGCACCTATCCGGTCGTGCCGGTGTTATTAATTTGGCTTTAATAAGAGCTGGGGCACTAGCATTGCTGCATGCTGCTTGCAGTGCATTGCAGTATAGGAGGAGAAACGTTAGTTTTAAATGGCATTTTTTATCTTTATTTCATGAAGTTACAACACGAGATAGAGAAATGCAATGTTAATGTTAAACTCGTTTGTGTGTGTTAAAGGGAGAACAGTGAAATCTTGGGCAAACATATGAAATGCTCGGCGCAGGGTTGATGATGATAAGTTTCTATGCCAACTTATAGTTCCTACTAATATTTGGGTTCACAATTTACCTACTCGTTATAACCAAGTTCTGTTTAAGTTGATTTTACCCTCACCTAAACAATCCTTGCACACATTAAATCATAAGCAATCTCACTAATTAATACGTACCTTTATCTGCTAGAATGTATTGTGTTGGTACAGAAACCTAGACGAGGACGGCATGATACTTTCACATAGACCAGACAAGGATGGATAAGTGGTGTACCGACCTCTTATAAATGTTCTTTGTTCAGCAATTTTGCTCTTAGAATGTCTAGTGTTGTAATTCGTTGTGATTAGGGGCCTTGTGAAGTCACTGTGACGCAATATTCTAAGTTATGGTCTTAAGATGTCTTAAGTTTACGCGAATGTTGCTCATTAAAGTAAAACTACTTTTACGGATTTTATCGCGGTTTATTTAATTATTTATGTAGCCCGACGTTTCAGAAGCTGTACAGTAACCATGGTCACGGGCGTACTGAGATGTCCTAGCATCATATTGTATTAAAACTACCAGAATAATTATACTTATTTAGTTGTTCAGATTAACGCACACAGTACTTGTTATGTCTTGCTGTCTTGACGTGATCAAATACTAAACATAGTATTTGATTTGATTATGTTTACCACTGTGTCCCAAGCAGAGGGAAGAACACAGCCATGTTTTCTATTGAAATTTGGATGTTTTTTAATCTCAATGGCATCACGGATCATCCTTGGAAGGAAGGAATCGATGTTCCCTACTTAAGATTTTCGCTTTATCCTGTCCTATCCCTCTGCAAAATGCAGGAGTGACCGGGGTTGCTGTAATAAGGTATTAAGATCCCTGTCTTGGGGGTCGATTTTACCTCCGTATAACCGACCCCCAAGACAACTAGTGAATTCTTTGGGATATTTTTTAGGTTATTTCACATTATCATCTATACCTGTGTCAAATTTTATCTAAACCCAATCATCAGTTACTGTAAATCGCGTTCCTTGGCAGGAGGATGTGCGGATATGCGACAGGATTCGTCAAAAGACACCGATCGCTTGTTTGTCCCTCTACAGTCTATACTATAAAATATAGTATATCAATTCTGGAGTTTCTGCATAAAAGAATAACAAAAGTACACACTTGCACTTACAACATTAAAAGAAAGTTTTCTTAATAGCAAAAGTGGTGCAGACGAGAAATCGGAGCCTTTTGATGACTACGGACGCCCATGGACATTCGCACGATTGTTACGCAGATACGTTACCCTCCTATCACATAATGGGACACCGGCCACTCACTAACCGCACGAAACCCGACAGCGACGCTGTCACTTTACACCGGTATTAAGTGAACGAGAGGTACCTCCCCGGGTGTGCCGACCGAATTCCGTAAAAGAAAGTACACAAAAGGTGACTAGAAATGTACCTGCGTGTGGCTTAGAAACAATATATTTCATATTTGCGCCTATAGCAGGTCAGTTAGACTGGTAACCCTCGTGCTCAGACAGCTCATTGGAATTGATGGCATATCATCCATCACACGAATATTAACAAAGAAACGTAATGAATGACCATTAATAAAACTTTCCGAGGCGTGTAGTAAATGTACTACATACAGTTATATTTGGTTAACGATAGCAAATTACCTATCATCAGGCTGCAGCGTACATGCATATTGTGTTATATGCAAAAAATGTTATAACAGTCCGAAGACGGTGAGTAGGTGGTGTTAAACGAGATCTTGAGGTGACAGTTTAACGAGCTCTTGAGGGCACGCCACCGTGCCCTCAAGAGCTCGTTGAACTGTCGGTGTTACCAGATTTCTGTCCGGTTATGTCGGACTGTCGTCCCGTAGGACTATAGGATATCGGAATACTTGCGTCTGCGCATACGCCTTTGCACTATAACATTGTAGGCGGTTGGCTGTCTGTGTGCACAGATGACCGAGTCTTTTTATGAGATAGTTTTGAGATAGGGGGCAAAAGAGCAAGTGGTTAGCGACTACCTACGCCCATAGGAATCCGCAAGGCTTCTTGCAGACGTGTTGCCGGCCTCAAAAGAGTAATACAATGGCGGCTTATCTAACTGATGCCTTTTTTTCTCAGGGGAGATGCATTTATGCATCCACCGGGCCTTAGCCGAGCCAGGGCTAGGCACGAGCGTATGTCACTACCGATTAAAAACCAACTAGCTCATCACCCCTTGCTGTGGGATATCCCCTATCTATCAGCGACAGGACAGCCCAGCTGAGACAGCTGATGCGTACATCATACACCTGTTTATATTCCGGTCCCGGTGCCGTCCAGACTAGGATGCCCACCTCCACCTCCTACCTACTTCTCGGTCGCGGGAGATGCAAAGGTTTGCACACCGGCTCTTGTCCCATCGTGCACTACTTCGCTCCTAATTTATTCTTTCGATATGAGTCCGGAGGACACCTTTGTTGTCAGTGATATACAACGTAGGGCACAACTCACAAAGCGTTAATGATCTAAACACGCTTACCTTTCTTTTTCTTGACGCGGGGAAAAGGATTTACGCGCCTTCACTGGCCCTGGGTGGAGTCCAGTGCAGTGTGGGGCTCGCGGCACATCATAATGCCGAATACCCACGAAAACCACCGCCATACCATCAGTGCCGCCTTTGGTGTGTTGCCCCGGAATAACAAATCGTCAGGGCACCTCGACAGCTAGTCAGCCCCCGAAGAGACCGACGCCACCTCCACAGATGGGATTGTCCCCGCACCACAGGACAATCCCACCAACTTTAGAACAGTGCAATGGGGTGAAGTTCCCATCCTCGCCCCGTGCGCAAAAGCGCCTCATCCTTTTTCTCTTTTGTCCCATATTCTTATAAGCCCCCTCTTCCTATAAGAGGGGTACGAATAGCACCCGCCTCCTCGGTTCAATTGGCTTCGCCCAAGGAGTCTGCGTTCACCCCAGACTACAGAGCCTTATGACTGTCAGCCTTACGTGACTAGAACTGACCATTGTTTGTTTAACTCAGAACGGGACGTCGGTTTGTTTCGAAATTCTAAATGCTCCATGCTCGCACCGTTCTTAAATTATTTCTTGATTTAATAAGAAAACGGGTTCATTTTCCGTTCCAGATCATTGATCGGCGACAACTGGACATACGGTCGAATTAATGGACAATCTCGTTCTAATCGGCACGTAACGTAGTCACTTTAGATGTGACGTGTTGGAACATGTCCCTCGTGGGCGTTAGGTTGTAGACTTATCCTAATCAAATGATCGCTTTATTGCCACATCAATGATCAGAGACAAGACGCGTCGATGATAATTGTTAATGAACCTCATATGGGCATAAGCCGACTATTACAGATTTCGTTTTAAAATGTGTGCCAAGGGAAAGTGGTCTGGCGTGTCTGCTGCAATCATTATCAGTACTATGCTCTTTCATTATATTGCAGAGAAAGTGTTTACTTCTTCACCCGTGTTCTGGTCCAAATATCTGAAGAAACGTCGAACCAGACTCGATAAATTATCTCTATGAAGTACGCAGTATGAATTAAAGAACGATTTTTTTATCCTAAACTAGCGGCCCACCCCGGCTTCTCTCGCGAATAAATTATATATAACCCTTCCTCGAGAATCGCTCTATCCATGGGTGAAAACTGCATGAAAATTCGTACAGTAGGTATTGAGAAAACCAATCACATACAGACAAATAGCTTTTTTTTTATATATATGAGAAGATAAAGTACGAAAATGGTAAAATAACGGCAAAGGGCAGTCCGACAGGACACCGCTTAACGTGCCCTTTGAGGCACGACACCATCCTGTCTCCAGGCCGTTATTAAAATTATAAAAATGCAATCCAGCTGATCGGATAAGTTACGAGTATGTCATACTGTCGGAGAGTGTAGTTGTAGCTTAATACACATATAGTATTGTCGTCCTAGCCGAACCACAGCCTCAGCTATCTCTATTGCGATGAGCCGTCTGCGCAGAACATGTTATCATAGTGCGCATGTGTTTGGACAGACACGAGCACTCCATATTCCTTCATGTTTCCCAGGAACGGCAATCCGACACGACCAGAGAGCAACCAAGCGCAGGACCGACGGCTTAACATGCTCTCGGGGGTGTAACACCGCCAACTTCTTAACACCGGACTGTTCTTAGAAATTGATAAACCCTAACAACACTTTTTGTTTGGTCCGATCCGGGATTCCGGGATATTTTATGGTACCCTGGACAACGAGGCAGAGGAGATGAATAAATATATACACGGGCTCGAAGAAATCTCCGGCGCAGGACTGACGGCTTACCGTGCGCTACGAGTCACGGTCACCATAACAAGCTGTTTAACATATACTTTCTTGCCGTCCTTCGTTTAGTTTAATTACCAAACACGAAGTCTCAGCTATGTGGTTACATAACTGGCGCATGTGTGTTACTCTGCTCGTGTGTATATCTATCCGTGTCACGGCCACACATGTGTGACATCTATTTGTGACGTACGTTTCAACACGAATACTGTAACGTGGTATTGATTATATTGACACAAATTCGGTAAAACGTTATCTGTGGTAAACGAGTTTAGTGACTAGTTGCCCCCACGTTGCCCTTCCTTACCCGATCCTCCAAGGGGCCACCGTACTCTCACAAACCATACACAACTAGGAGGTAGCTGGTAGTATCCACGCCATGGTTGAAGCCTTGTCGTGGTTGTGGGGTACAGTAGCCTGGGGCCTTAGGCGAAGCCAATTGAATCGAAGAGGAACGGCTCTTTGTATCCATCTTATAAGATTATAAGAAGACGGGAAAAGGATGCGCTTTTGGGTAGGCGGCAAGGATGGTAACCTCCCCCGATTGCCTTGTCCCAAAGGTGGTGGGGTTGTCCTGTGGTGCAGGTAAATTCTCCGTGGACTTGGCGTCGGTCCCTTAGGGGACTGACTAATCGTCGAAGTGCCCTGATATTTGCAGTTCCAGGGCACTTCAGGAAAGGCTGCACAGACGGCACTCGCGGTGATTTTAGTGTGTATTCGACACCATTATGTGCCACGTAAATGCGTTTCCCGCGTACGATCAATTCAGTGGCTATATAGTGACAACACTACTTCGTGCTAATACTAAAATGTGCCAGATTTTACAGACCTTTTGGAGGTTCTATATATTGATGTTAGACTTATGAGAACCGATATCTCGGCATATATCGATGTCATCACTAATTGTCGATCTGTACACACATCACTAGTAGGTTCAAGGAGCCGATTAACCTATTCATCGACAGTAATGTATAGGCACGGTACAAATAGACTCATTGGTAGTTCGATGGTCCAAATCCTACTAATATTATAAACGCGAAAATTTGTAAGTATGAGTGGATAGATGTTTGTTACTCTTTCACGTTCAATCTAATTGGAATGGATTTCAATGAAACTATAAAATAATTTAGCCTAGACATCAGAATAACACGGAGGCTATAAAAATAAAAAGTACACGTGGCTTTGCCTGTCGTCCACGCGGACGAAGTCGCGGATAACAGCTAATTTGTTATATGTTAAACAATGAATAAAGACACATCACTGATATGCTTAAAGACGACCAGAAAAACTGATTCATCCGGTCAGATGATAACCCATCACTAGCCATAACGTGTTTACTAGGCGACAGGTGCGAGAGCCTTCTCGGTATGTCGTTAATTGTTACACCGCCGCACAGTTAGCGCATATTAAAAACGCATCTGTGGCTAGGGACATGGCACGTGCACACAATTCATTGTTCGCTGCTGATAAGATTGAGTCTGGGAAGTTATTTTTTAGGATCCGGTCCTTTAAAAACAATATAAAAGTCTCGGTGTTAAAAAATACGACGATTCTAACAGTTTGAAATCATAACGTTTTATCGCTCAACGACCTTTGCGCACCTTTCACTTTAGAACCATGCTTTTTTTAAGGAGTAAACTCCAGCTGATCGGAGATTTTCTTTTATAGAATAGGAACGCCCATGAACATCAGCATAATTACTATGCCGATGCTTTGCCCTCCTTTTCATCTCGCCTCCGATGGGCCGCCGTCAACTCACAAACCGCGCGAGACGCGATACTGAAACTGTCACTGCGGCGGTATCATTAGAGCGAGAGACCTCTAGTCGTGCCGGCCCAGTTCCGCTGTAATGTAGCAGGGCACTACCTCTTACTAAATTGTCAATAGTAAGCCGTGTACGTAGTAGTATCACATAGTTTACCACATTCAGCCGACTCTTTTGTCATCATATAATTGAATTTAGAAAATTGCCAATTGGCTGGTGAATAACCAAGCTCTATGCAATTCCTACGAGCTATTTGGGTCGTTACAAACCGCACGAAACGCGATATTCGAGACGCTACACATGTCATATCTGCTAGAATTATTCTTGCCATCAGTTTCGTGTGCAATGCAGCAAGCACACGAAACCTACTAGGTATCTCACTATCATTCTAAGCGTACAACCGTACAATAAATTTGTTTTTATAAACTTCTTATATGGCACAAAAACTATAATATCATAAACCGCTATATCTCGACAAAAAACAACGAATACTCGAATAGCCTCGGAAATGTTTTTCTACACGAGAATGTAATAAAAATACGCCTTATTCCATTGTGTTTGAGTAGATTTTTGTTAAACGATACGCCATGAAATAATTATTTGTCTAACCGTCGTTTCCTCTGATCAGATTTCACGTGATCCGACACGTAGGGTCAATAAAACATTAATTATCCATTCATAGAATGAGCTACACTATCTCTTAGTAGTGTACTCGACTTACTAGGAGGTAGTGCCATTGCTGAATCGGCTCAACCGGGGAGGTAACTCTCACTCCCATGATACCACCGCATGTTGTCGATACTTTGGACTTACGATTCACTCAGCTTGAGTTCAGACTGGTTTCGAATTAGTAACTTCGAAGAAATACAAAACAAGTTCAAGTCAGTTCAAAATATGGCTTACCATCGTAGTCTTCATCATCATCAGCATGTATCATTTCCCCTTTAACGTATAGAGGGGCAAACGGGAAATCGCAACTCTGTAACGTTTAAAATTTTCCAATTTCATCGTCAATTCGCCAATGATGGTGGCTCAACGAGCTCTTCCAGCCCCACGACAATGCAAGGCCAACTTTATCTGTCACGCGTGAGCAGTTCTTCTGGTGGGGGGGGGGGGTCGAGAGGGAAGGGACACACAATCTCACCTGGACGGTTGGGCGATGTGTCTTATAGTGACCGATGCACTGGACACTTCCGTCAGCAACATCGTCATCATTATCAGCACTTATCGGTCCACTGCTGGACGCAGGCCTCTTTCAATGAACGCCAAGACGGCCGAGCTCTTGCATTCATCTCGGACCGGCTACTGCATGGAGATCATCTTCCCACCTGGTGCACGGTCGACCAACATTCGTTTTTCTAAAGGCGGCCTCCACCCCAGAACCTTAGTAGCCCATCTGCCATCCGATCTTATGAGTGTGGGACCAGCCCTTTGCCACTTCAGCGAGTTTATTCTTCTCGTGACCGGAAACTTTAGTTCTCTACCTGATGACTTCGTTACGAATTCTATTGGAAAAAGAAACACCCAACATAGCACGTTCAATAGCCCGTTGTGCTACCGCAAACTTGCGGACCAGTCCCAGATTAAGAGGCCATGTTTTGGCCCCTTAGGTCATCACGGGGAGAATGCATTGGGTGAAGGCTTTTCTCTTAAACCTCTGCAGTATAGAGCATAGAGCAGTCAAAAAAAGGTGGCGCATTGGGAGTTTGCTGTGTCTGTGCGGAGCTTGTGAAATAAACAGTCTCGATGTTTCTTAGGCCGAAATTATATTTGGCATGTCGAGTTGGTAACATATAATTGAACATGCTCACGCAAATGATTGATAACACACATCTATCACGATAACACTGCACTCTGCTTATCTCATGCGTCATAAATACTGCTGAATGTTTTCCACGCGGCTGCACCCTCGACGGAATCATTTTAGCATAGATAGCGCCTTGCTGCATAGCTGACGAATTATTCGCTCCCCTGTGAGTTTTCACTGGCCCATACACTTCGGAGAAGTGGAAAGATGGAGGGTAACACAGTTACATAACTATGCGGATCTCTATGGGTGTATATAAATCTCATCAATCCTTTCTGGGTTATAAAGTATAGCAACTGCACTAAACGAGACAGCGTAGTTCCTAAACATTTATTGCGATCCTTAATCGAGCTTTTTGTTGTAAGAGGTAGTGCCATACCGGCAAGTGGTTATCAGAAATGACATTGCCATTTTTATCTCCTTTCTGTCGGTTTTCTTGGTGTCGGTCTGTTCGCATCGTAAAATTTACTCTTATAATTTATCACAAACTCACCAAAAGATATGTTAAAAAATGGCTGTGTGTACGCTTTAGAAGTTATACTTCTCTGGCGTAACAAGAGAAAAAATAAATGCCGACTATAGCTAACTTTTGGGTGTCGGTATTTCGTTACGATGGCACACACCGCTCATCGAAAAAAATTACTCTCATAATTTTTCGTTGACGTACCAAAAAGGAGTGTAACTTCAAAAATATCGGAATGATCCATCATCCTCATTTGGAAGTAATTTAAAAACAACAGCTAGTCTATGGTCCGCAAAGTGTTGACACCAATAACGAACCGTTATTGTCTCTGGCAGATGTGTGGCAGATCAGCTGTCCGTGGTGAGTGACGGTACCACCTGTGCTCCTCTCACAAAGGCTTTCGCTGTGCGAAACGCGAATTATGGCTACATTGAGCAACGGTTCATGGCGCGCCTCACGGTCGATATAGCCACGGGAAAAAGAGTTGTTAGTATATGATTTACTAGCACCAACCGCGGTTTCACCCGCGTAACTCCGGTCCTGTTAGTCATACGATAAATGTACTATTCAATACAAAAATATTTTTTCAATTCGGGCCAGTAGTACGTTTTAATTTTTTGTTGACGCGGGGAAACGTATTTTACGCGCGTTCACCGGCCCTGGGTGGGGTTCAGGTTCAGTGGTGTGTGGCGCTCGCGGCACAGTGTAGTACCGAATACCTACAAAAACCACCCCGCGAGTGCACTCAGTGCCGCCTTTGTGGGGTGCCCCGGAACAAGATATCATCAGAGCACTTCGACTGCTAGTCGGACCCCTAAGGGACTGACGCCTCCTCCACACCAGGCTTGCCCCATACCACAGGACAACCACCACCTTTGGAACAGTGCAATAGGGTGAGGTTCCCATCCTTACCCATTGGGCCGATGCGAAAAACGGCTCCTCCTTCTGCGCTGCCCTTTAGTACCCTCTTCTTATAAGAGGGGTACAAAGAGCAGCCCCGTCCTCTTTCAAAACTACGCCCATGCCGGTAGCCAGCTAAGGCACACCATGTGTTCTTTATTTCCCACTTGTGTTTTCCAACTATTATTAATTGTATTCAAAATTTAAACAGTGCTTAATTGAAATGATAAATTCGTCTAAAACCGGCCAGTTAAGGGCCGCCACTCGTTGGCGTGTAGCTGTACCGAGCTACCGACTCGGGAATATTCTTGCACCTGTTAAATCAATGTGCGAAACTTGATTCTAGGAACTATTTCTAGGTAATATGTAAATTTGCAACCATTTTATTATGTGACTAAGGTGTGATGTTTTATAATCAAAAACTTATGCTGAAGCTATAAGTATTAGGTACCTTATAAATATTTTGTAATACTTTATATCTAATATCCCCTACACCTTTAAATGCCAGGTCAAACGTAACGCTGTATCAATTAGATGTGGATGGCGTAAATTGTTATTGTGTAGCAGCCTTCAATATAACGCAGTCTGGCAAGGCCACTCCAGACGTGTCAATATGTAATGTAAGTACGTCTTGTGTAATATGGTGGCTCTTTGGTAATATGTACCGGTGAATGACTGTTTTTGACGACCGTCTGACTCAGTTCGGCTCGCGTGTTACGCCAGAGGTCGCGGATTCGAACCCTGGTCATGAATGTATGTAGCAATCATGATGGAATGTATAAAAAGGATAAATATATTTCCTGCCGTTGTCTAGTATCCGTAACACAAGTCCTTACGGAACTTACCACAGGAATGGGCTAACGTGGTATGATAAGTCCACAGATCATCATCAGCCGGACGACGTCTACTGCTGGACATAGGCCTCCCCCACAGAGCTCCACAGGTCACGGTCACGCCACTTGCATCCAGCGGCTCCCCGCCACCTTAGCAAAGTCGTCAGTCCATCGGGTATTAGGCCGTCCCACACTCCGTCTTCCACCACTCGAGAACCTTTCTTCCCCAACGGTTGTCGGTGCTGCAAACAATGTGGCCCGCCCACTTCAGTTTGCTGATTCCCAGAGCTATGTGGATTACCCTCTTGCGGATTTCCGACTTCCGGACCATATC
Organism: Eumaeus atala; assembly: GCA_017140195.1. NCBI lineage: Eukaryota > Metazoa > Arthropoda > Insecta > Lepidoptera > Lycaenidae > Eumaeus > Eumaeus atala. The sequence goes on from JAFELO010001163.1 coordinate 252,505, forward strand.
TGGCAGAGAAATACCAAGCATAGCTCTTTCCATAGCACGCTGAGTGACTCTGAGCCTGTTTGAGAGGCCCACACTTAGCGGCCGAGTCTCGGTTCCGTATGTCATAGCCGGCAACACACAGTGGTCGACCAGACATAATTATTATTATTTGTCCTTGTGTCATTGCTGCATCGAAGGCTAATGGAGCCGACACAATCGGTCACAATTACTCATTCTAGGCTAAAAACCGGCATGGAGCGAATCGGGCCCTCACACCGCGGTTTCCATGCCAAGGAGAGGCACGAGCTAAACTTATTCAGACGGGAAAATCTATATTTTCATGCAGCTGCACACATATTGTATGAAACGAACTACACACATAACTTGGCCAAGGATTTTTGTGTCATTTAGAGTGATATAATTAGAATTTACCAATTTTCTGTTTCGTTCCTTCATTTGGGTTTGAGTTGTTTGCTTTAAGGAGGAACCCAGGAATTAGTTAACGTGCGCTTTCGTAGAAAATATTACCACTAACGGCTGCATCTTGTGTACGTACAGGGAAGGTACGTGTGGACGTACAAGGGTTTCAAGCGATTGCAGACCTTAGCATTCGGACAGGTCCTTCATGTTCATTACACGTGTTCCTGAGAAAATGTAATCCTGTAATCCTAAAAGCGCTCCGATATTTACCTCTCGAGGTTCGTAACCCTAAAAGAACAATCACTGCGGACTCGTTCGCTTGATACGGGCGTAAAGTGACAGCGTCGCTGTCGCGTTTAGCGCAGTTTCTGAGTTTCCGGTGGTCCCTCACATGGGGGGGGGGAGTGATAGGAGGGTGACGAATCCCCGTAACAATCATGTCTAATGTCCATAGGCGTCGGTAGTCATCAAAAGGCTCCGATTTCCAGTTTGACCCCTATGCTATAATTTTTTTTAAAGATCAAAGTACTGATAAAGACTGAAGGCTAAATACTTCATTTATAGAGCGGAACAAAACGCAACTAAAACAATAAACACATTTAAAAATAACCACCACTTAGTTATATGAATAGCTGGTGAGTGGTGAGGGATAAACAGACCCTCTGGTGGCCGGCGGTGTGTTTTACAGCTTCGTTAAAGTTATGCGTAAGTTATTTATTCATCTGTTTATGTTAACTAATGGGTTAGTGAGGCTTGGTTAAATAAAATTAACGGCTATCTTAACCGTATGTTATTTATGTGCCGTGTTGGCAAGTTTGTGTTTCTTCGGCTGAACAAATTATAAATCGATAGGGATGTTATAATTCTTGTCTCTGTCGTAAACAAATGAATTAATTACTAAATAGAATGAAAATTAATAAATATTATTATATGGCCTAGTTTGTAACGCGGTCGCGGGTTCGAATCCTGCGTAAGCCATGAATATATATGTATTATGTGTATTTCTATAGTAATAATCTTAAATTAAATATATTTCCGTTGTGTACTTCATTACTTATCATTACTTATCACAGGGCTAGGCTATATAGTGGCTAGGATATATGTGTGATAAGTCCACTGATATTATTATATAAGCTTTTATAGAAAAGAATATCTAGGACTACAGTTATTGCCAAGACATGTCCAACGAGTCCAAACTCGATAGGAGTGTGTCGTTTAACGACAAGATCCGTAGACACTATCACCTTCCATTATCAAGTCAGTTCTATATCATAATAATTTCAGCTCAATCGGTAAATTGGAAGTGGATCAAATTTAAGTTCCAACGAATATTTTGGTGATTTGGTGAAGGTTCATCCGATTTTTTAGAAACCTCTCAGAACCCGATTATGCAGCCCAGTCATTACCGGAGTTAGGTATGTGCAATCTGCGAAAGCTAGGGGCTTTGAATGAGGTGACGTTACGTTACCTCACTGTGCACTGGTTTTTACTAGTCTAGACAAGAGAATATGCATCCGTAAGTCTCCAAGGGATAATTGTGCACAATATATCAGTGTATGTTGTAAGTGTAACACACAATGCGCTACTCAGTACCATGACAATATGTCAGGGCAGCGGAGAAGTGTTCAGGTGGCCAATCTGTTGAAATAAGACACAGCAGGCAACTAGAACACCTGATAGCAAGTCACTACACAAGAATTTCATTACCGTCTTAGATGTCTCAAAACCGCAGCCAAGCATCAAGTCGTGATTAGTTTTTTTTTACAGGACGTTTTGGTGGCACCTTTTTACGCTATTCCGAATTGTGTATATTATATTTGATATAGGTAGGTGTGTGTCAAATTTCGGTGAGTATCTGTGCAAGACGGCTGCAGGGAGCCGACGACTCGTTGTCACGATTGTGACGCGGCGGTGGACTCGGCCCAGCACACCCTCGAGGTGTGCCCGAGATGGGCGGCGCTGCATCACGATCTGACATCAGTTGTCGGAGGGGACTTGTCAAAGTCGAGCATCATCCTCGCGATGCTCGGCAGCGACGAGTCCTACAAGGCGATGGCTTCCTTCTGCGAGACCTTCATGTCCCAGAAGGAAGCCGACGAGCGGGTGAGAGAGGAGGCTGCCGACGCGGCCTCCCCCCGCCGACGACGAATGGGGGTACGAAAGAGGCGCTATCTGCAGCGCCTTCAGTAGTGCCCCTGTGTTACGTGTCGGGCCGGGATGGGAACCCGGTCCACTTCCAATGACACGGCGTCGTGGGGACTGTCTTAGAGTAGCCGGACAGTCTCCGAGGAGGTGAAGTCTGGCCTTTTCGCCGAGGCCAGCCTGTCGCTGGAGGGGTCCTGTTGCCTGCAGATCGGGGACCCTCCACTTATAGCGGCTGATGGCTTCCGTAGGGGTTTAGTTGGTATTGCTACCCAATGGCCGAGTCCAACATAGGTCTGGGGGTCTACTCGGGCTCCCAGCATTCCCCTTCGTCACCAAAAAAAAAAAAAAGGTGTGTGTCAAATTGCATCCCTTTACTTTTGCGTGAAAGATTAAGACGGACATTATAAAGTGTGTGACTTCATGTAATACAAAACCCCCGTAACCTCGCTCTTTTTATTCACTTTCTCCACAACACTAAAATAGTAATTGAATTGGTATCTGAGTAGCACTCTATCATGTAATAAAATACACCTCATTCTCAAGGTCTATTGTCGTGTTGCTAATTTCATTATAACCTACATACCGACGACAATAACGACGTATAAATAATATCTTATTATTTCTTTATTATCAATCATTACTAATGGTTTCTAACGGCCTCGTCACACTATCGGTTTACAAGTGGAGTCACAGCGACTTTGCTACGCGTCCTCACCGCCCGGAATCCACTCATAAACCCCTCGTGTGATAAGACTGTTAGCGAAATAATTTTACGCATCATTTTTACCGGTTTCTTCTTTGTTCTGTGTTCCAAATTGAATGCCTATACTTACAAATATGTCTATATTTATCATAAAACAAAGTCCTATAGTGCTGTCTGTCTGTATATGATCGCTTTTCATACGATTTTCGCCTACGGATAGAGCTATTACCGAAAAAGTTTTTAGTGTATAGTTTATTCACGGGGCACTAGTTATAAGTAAAGTCACCAAAACGTAACAGTATGTGATGGATTTACTCAAAATCTAATGAACGGATTTGCATGCGGTTCGCGCCAATGGATAGAACGATTACCGAGGCAGGCTTTTGTGTATAATTTGATCTTTATTCACGAGTGAATCCGGGCGAATCGCAAGCATGCAATAAATATACCAGCGGCTGTTGCGTGGCTCGCTGCGTGTGCCCGGTCCTTAAGAAACGTCCACCCTGCAGCATGAAATGAATGAGGTATAAAATCGTGAGAGACAGTAGCGCTGGGTTTACTACCGAGCTTTTTACCGGACGACTCCTTTCATATTCATGTCCGTTGTGGAGTAAATTCTATGTCCATCATAGTATGTGGAACGGACACACCTTGGTTTTTGGTTAAGCACAAGACAATCAGTCTGCTTCTTGCGCCAGTTGCGCACTATGAAGTAACTTTACTAATCTTTTTTATATTGCATAAAGGGGCAAACGAGACCTCGGAGCCTTTTGATGACTACCGACGCCCATGGATATTCGCATGATTGTTACACCAGATGCTTTGCCCTCCTATCATCCCCCCACCCCCTATGGGCCGACGGCTACTCACAAACCGCAGTAAACGCGACAGCGACTCTGTCACTTTACGTCGGTATCAAGTGAGCGCGAGATACTACCCCGGTCTTGCCGGCACTATTCCGTTGCAGCATATCACTACGTCTTTCTAAATCTGTGACTTGTACTGCTTAAACATGTACGATGTCCATTGCATGTTACGTGAAATGTACCCGTCCATCTCCAGCGATTCCTCCTTCCCCCTTGTGCTATAAAACGCAAATTACATAACAGCAGTTAAGGTAAGGAGATGTTTAATTAAACACAAACAATGATCACCTATCATCAAATCGTCCATTGTGCTGCAACAGCACAACCGCACACATCTAACGAGTGAGGAACTGTTACAGTTCTCGCGTCACCTAAGTATTACATTACGCTATAATTAACATTACAAACGTTTTCACCACGGAAGTACTTCTTGTTAAAGTGTAGTGCCTGTAAAAATTGACGCTGTTAGAATCCAGCTTGGCTTGAGAAGGATCCATTCAGGGCCAGATGTGGACTTCTGGAGGCCCTGGAGTAAAGTAATAGTGAAAGATTCTTATTGATTTTTGTGGAAGTTTCTTGTTAACATTTTTTCTATGCTGATTTGAGGGCCTCTATATTAAGGAGGAGGGCTGTGGGCCTGGTTCCCCTGCGTTACACCCGACCTGGCCTCATGCTTTGTAAAAGAAATAGAAGCAGGTAGCTGTTGTTTGTTTTATGTTGTTTGGAGAAAATTTCAGTATTTTAACTAGAATTTTAAACACAATCCTTAACGCTCTACGCAAGTTCAAATACTAAATGGTTATCTCTATTGACCACAAAACCAATGTTCAACTATGTAAAAGTTAAAATTTGTAGGTAATTGGGATTAATAAAATTATTTCTTTCTTACTTTCAATGCGAGACAGAATGGTGGACTCTGTAATTGTTTTAACATTCCCTTGTCTTCGAGTAAAATTGCTTACTGTAAGATTTTTTAAACGTTATTAATTACGGCACATGAAGCTGTTCTAACCTCCACCATGACTTCCCATCCAATCAACTAGCAATTAAAACAGTAACGATATAAAATCAGTTCCAGAACACCACGGCCACGAAACAATTAAACAACGCAAGCCGTACAAGTACCTGTTCAAAGTTTATTATTTACAGAACAATGCCCAATAAGCGTCCATTTACACCCCGTGTAAATCACGTTTGTTAAGCTTCACCTACACTACCCGATTGTACGGCATATCTACACTAACCGATTGGATGGAAACCATTTTTCAAATACTAACAACAGCCAAGAGCAAGTATACTGATGTTACCTCGTCCCCCAGAGTCTCGGGTTGGACCAAAGTGTTATTGGGATTTTCCAATTTATAATAGCAGTCTGAAATCGAGAAGTTGCCGGTTTTGCACACCCGATCCTCTACTGTTTAGCCTTCAGTCCTGCGCCCTGACTTCCCTCCAGTCACGTAGGTCTACCTTCTCATCAGAATATAATGACTGGTCTAATAGATCATCGCTGTACCTGAAATTCGCCAAGAATGTGCGCAAGCGCAGTCTTCACGCAACCTGAGGAACAAAACATGCGTTGTGTTTAAAACATTTTTACCAACTGACCTTGTCTGGACAAGGGACTTTATAATTCGACTCTAAAGGTCACGTTGTTAATGAAATGTTAAAAAGACTAAAAACGGACTTAGGTTCTAAAACTGGACGGTGTTTCGGTCTTTTTGCTTTATACTCGTATTGTCTCTTTTGTTAACATTTTTTTCGTTGCTTTATTTTTTGTTAGCTTCTTTGTTTCTTCTGTGGCACTCGTGGTTCAGTGTTTGGATAAAACTTATAAGTTATGAAGCTATGTCAAGGCTATAGTCGCGTTTATTGAGTTTTGTAATTTGTGGTCCTGATAGAACATGGCTTGTACGGATGTCTATGGGTTTTTATTGACTGCTTGTGAACGGGACACAGTTGTAAAAATATATAGCCCAATAGATAATTTTCATTTTCTGCGATAAATAAAAACCATATCATCATCTAGGAAGAGGTAGTGCCATGCAGCATAGGAGGAGGTAGAGCTATGCATGGTGCAAGATACTACATGCTCCTATGCAACGGAATTGGGCCGGCACGACCAGGGAGCGACTTCTCGCTCACACAATACTGTCGTAAAGTGACATCTTCAGTGTCGCGTTTCGTGCGGTTTGTGAGTAGCCGGTGGCCCATTTTGGGGGAGGAGGAGAACAACACATCGGCATAGTAATTATGTGGATGTTCATGGGCGTTGGTAGTCGTAAGAAGGCTCCGATTTCTCGTTTGCACCCCTATTCTATAAAAAATATATGTATGTAGGTACACATTATAATTTTCGATCATAAACTGTACTTATAAGTATAACTGCATAACGAAGTGTAAAAGTGAAATGTTTCTATAACAAATTAAGCAAGTGCGGTGAATATCATTTAAGTGCGAAGTTAGGCGTTTCAGTCTAGGAAGTTCTAACAGACGTCTAGGCCTAATGCCTTTAATTCCGGACACGACAAATGCATTAAGAGGGCCCCTCTCCCCTCCGCTTTAAATGGCCCAACACCTACTTGTTACTTTCGTAAGTTTACGCAGACGTCTCTCATTATTATAAAATCACGAGAATTTTTCGCATTTTAGAACACTTAAACTTCTTGTTTTCGCTCCCGACGTTTCCAATATTATTCAGTCATGGTTAGTCCCGCCTGCACGACGGGACGATATGGCATCCTGTACTGTGGTCGAAGCGAAAGTTACGTAATTGTGCCGGCCCAATCAGGTAGTAAAGCTGCAATTGCACTGTCTCTTTTCTTGTAGATCATATAAAACTGATCCTAGTGGAGATGCAGGGAGTGACCACGAAATGAATGCCCATTGCCGACAAGGAAAAATTTCTTGATACCCGTTGCCGTCATGTAGTAGGTATCTAGCAGTGGAGCAAGTTCTCACGAGCTATGTCTAAGCTAACAAGGTGTTATTGTTTCCGAGATATATCTAATTATCTTTTATCTCAGTAACGGAACTGATAAAATATACAGATAAATTTTGCCAGTCATCGGTCGGAAACAAAGACATTTTTTTTTTCTAAGATTCCGCAAGATATCCATAGAACAATAAATGCAGATGCAAATGTAAGTTTGTCAAGTCTTTTTTTATAGGATATGGGCGAACAATCGGAGCCTTTTGATGACTACCGACGCCCATGGACATTCGCATGATTGTTACGCAGATGCATTGCTCTCCTATCAACCCTGTCAATGGGCCACCGGCTACTTACGAAGCGCACGAAACGGGACAGCGATGCCATCACCTAACGCCAGTATCAAGTGAGCGAGAGGCATTCCGTTATATAGGAGGAACTAGAGTCATGCACCATGCATGGCACTACTTCCTCCCGCGCAGCACGGCACTACTTCTTCCTGAAAGTTTTATAAGATGATTAGTTCGTACCTCCCGTTGGCACAGAGCCCCCGGAATCCGATTCGCGCTTGGCAGGTTTTTTAGCTACGGCTACACAGATAAAGCCTTGAGAAATCCGTAATATTAGCGACTATTTTAATCTATAGATTCTGAATGCCAAAGTACTGAGTTACCCCTTCGCCAGTCGGTACAGTACAGTAACTAGAACTTATGCCTTGTATTCCTTCACCGAAACCCCCAATGCGCTGCCCAATTCTTACAAACTACACGAAGCGCGGCAGATCTATGAGCATGATAAGCTTTCTTGGTCGTGCCGGCCGAGTACAGATGCGATGTAGCAGTGCCATTACTTCTTAAACTTTTTCTTCGACTGTCTCTACGCAGGTCCGGATTTCCAACACATCCTTGAAATAAGTAAGCGAAGTTTATCTTCTAAATCTGTTAAACTCCGTTAGTGCCGGAGCTTGTAAAATATTCCGACAGGAATAGGGCGGGTTCCCAACTTCCCCAATAAGGGGCGGTGGCGTTTGACAAAATGCGTCACTTAAAGTCCATTTGGAGGAGTAAGCTGCGCCCTGCGGTTTCACTCGATAATCTACCGTAATTACTGAATGGAAAAATATATTTAAAATCTTGGTTATATTTCCAAGCCTTTTGACGTGATAACGTCTTGATGTGTTAAGATTACGCGAATGTAACTAATATCAATAAAACTACTTCTACGGATTCAATCGCGATTTATTTAATTATTTAACTAGCTTACAGCGACCATGGTCAGGGGTGGGCTGTCCATTGTAAAGCTTCTGAAACGTCGAGATAGTAGTAAATCCTCTGCGAAAGCCTTTATGGTGAGACGATTCGTCGAGACTCTTAGAATGACTTGTAAA
>JAFELO010001163.1:261051-279652 GCA_017140195.1 Eumaeus atala
CTGGGTGGGATGCCCTGATATAGGTGCGGCACATTTTAGTGCCGAATACCCACAAAAACTACCGCGAATGCCATCTATGACGCCTTTGGTGCCCGGAACTATAAATCATCAGGGCACTTCGACGGTTAGTCTAAGGGACCGACACCACAGAGGGGTTGCCCTACACCACAGGACAACCCCACCAATAACTGGGACAGTGGAATCTCTCACCCACTTGTCCCGTGCGCAAGAGCGCCTCCTCGACCTGCTCTTTAGTACTCTCTCCTTATAAGAGGGGCGTAGAGACCAGACCTGCCGATTAAATTTCATGCGCCTGCGTTTACCCCGGGCTACTAAGCCCCGCCGCAACGTCATTTGAACCATGGTGGGGTGCGCGCAGGAAATTTGAATAAGCTTAAATTGGATCCGGCCTTAGTAATCTGCAGTAGCAAAAGAGAGATGTTTCCTATATTGTAGGGACAAGACAGAACTGAGAACACAATGTTTCTTTCTCTCGTTCTTTCATTTTCTTATAACTAGAAAACTTTTACTTCAACCATGTGATCGACTCACCCCTGAACATTGAAAAGTCCAAATACATTTCGTCCTGGGCTAAAAAATATTCATTCTGGTTCCGTGTCGTTGTGTGTTATCTTCATCACACGTGAAAAGAATTTGTATTGATTGATGAAATGATTATCAGTAACCTTCACGCCATTTATCATTCTGTGAACGTCGGAGCTGGCTGGCACTCCGCCAGCCCCGGTGTTATTGAAGATCGAATGTTTGCTCGAAATTGTCACACGCACGGTTAAGGGCAATTTATATACTCACCATGTAGAGGGTTATTGGCCGTTCCTGGTATCGTCATAGCTAAACGGGTGAGCAGTCGGGCTGTCTGATGGTAAACGACTACTGCAGTGACGCGATCCGTACAATTACAATTACTCTCTACTGATTCTGCTACCATGCAGTATGACATTCAGAAATTACAAATGAATATATGTCTTGCTGCATGGTAACAGAATCGAGTTGCACGATACGTGGTACTGCCGTTACCGTTGGCCCAATGATGAAGTATGAGATCAGCACAACTGAATGACAATCGTGCTGAAATCTTTGCGTGTCTGTACTCAACGAAAGGGATCCATGCGCTCGTTTGCGCACTATATAAAAAAACTAGATGTATAAAAAAGTATCCGTGAAAAATTTTAATGTAATTAGTGCATCCACTAAACATTAAAAAATAACCAAAAGTGTTTAATCTCCCAACAAAATGGTAGACTGTTGTTATACGTTCTAAAAGCGTGAAATGAAATGAAAAATCAAAGGTACACATATAACAATATTAATTTTTAGTTTTGGAAAGCTATTTAAATTAAATTATGTAACTAATACTAACACTAAATAGGCCACACTTTCATGGATTTTATTACAATAGATTAGGCAAACAAACAAGATTATATAAAAAGTCCTTTCGAACTTCGTACATAATTGGCGCTATAAATCCAAATTCTGTGGACCCATAAACATTTTACGCCCAAACCCGCTGAGCGCATTAAATATTGATGGCCTAACGAATAAATAAGCTATAACAACATTATACTGTTTGATGGTGCAGCACTCTTACTTTATGGCCCTCCTATACCGTAGCACCTACAGATATGGTGGGAACTATACTGGTAGCCGAATAGAGTCTTTTGAATACTGTTTTTAATTTCTTCTTCTTAATTGAAACAGAAAAAAAGTGTACCTCTTCAAATGTATATTAAAAATACCTGTAAGTGTTAATTACTGTTACACCCAAAAAGCGATTGGGTAAAATACGCAAAAACGCGCATCGTCGCCTCACGTGCAGTCCCGTTCCCACTAGGCAAAAAACTGCAACGGTGAATTAAACCATCCGACGGAGAAGTACAGGTACACGACATAGAAAACTGTAGAAACAATTTTAATAGGTTATAACAGCAATTTTATACGCGATAAAGTAATAATTGTGTTATAGATTTTATGTGTGACCTTAATGAAAGTGTTACATATATCAACGCGTTTTTAAGTTTTATAGAATAATATCTTAGAAAACGAAGAACCTCCGTTGTGCATGTAACTGTTACTATTAGTAGGAAACGTTTTCGATTCCCTGGCATTTGCTGTCTGGTTCTTTAGTTTAAGCAGGAAAGTTTTTTTAAAGTTTACTCATTGGGCGCGCAGTATAAAAATATATGAATAGTAATATGAGAAAGCGTTTGGTCTGGTGGACTGATGACCCGGCCTAGATAGCGTGGAGCCGCTGTATGAAAGCAGCTGATGACCGTGACTGCTGGGGCTCTCAGCTGTGTACGACTTCCGGTCGCTGTCGCTGCTGCTGATGATGATGATGGACAGTAAAATACAGTGAACAATGACCGGCCGAGCGCAACACATACTACCTGCCGCGGAGCATACTCCAGTTGCGTGTCAACGCTGCCACGCACAATATTTACTCTGCTAGTAATAATGGGGACTAAATAATGATTAATTACTCTTTTTTATTTAAAGATCAATTCATAAAATAATATGAAAAATTAGGCAATAACATGTAGATCAAAGAACTAATGAAATCAATCGATGGGACACAATGGACATCTTGATGATGTTAAAATAATATAATATGTGCAACGTAATGATATTTAGGTTAGTGATTAGTATGTGTACCGTCATATTTCATAAGGTAATTAAAGAAATAAGCACACTGATTCAAAGAACCGTTCGACAGACAGATCGTGTTCAATATACACGTATTCGATAATGCTAAACTAATGAACGTTTAACACAGACCCGTGGTTAATTCTAACTGGAGTTCTGTTGCGCGGAGTAATTCACCGGCGCCTCCTTTGATCTCGCCGCACGCAAATTACCGCGCCGCATTCAAATATAGAACGTCATATTACCGTTTCCTGCTATCATTTATTATAAAGGTAGCAACAATGCAACTGTATGTATTCCCTCATTATTATTTAAAACTGAAGTACCTATGGGTGTCATGCTGCAGTGCAGCCGGATTGGGCCGGCACGTCGGGGTATGTACACATTTACTTCTCGCTCACATGATACGATGCATTGCAACAACTATGCGAGTTTCTTGCTGTTGTTTCGGGTGGCCCACCGAAGGGTAGGTGGGAAAGAAGGCGAAACATCTACAGATCAATTATGCGGATGACTGTTAGTTTGCCCTTATACCATAAAAACACCAAGTGTTTGTATGTGGTATAAGGGCAATATGTGGTGCTCCCTTCACCAGGTGACTCACTTGCATATTACATTTATTAAACACGTTTCCCCATTACAACCGCCAAAATAAACACCTTCGTGTACGAATGCATTGGGTTTCACTTCGACACAAATGTGCGTAGCTGACAAAACCCGCGCCTTTTTATTATGGCGCCACAATACCGTTTGACATGCAAACATTGTTATTGGATACCCTTTGAACGGCCAAAGAATTTCACATGTAGAGCCAATAAGTTTAGACGTGTGCCGCGGTTTCACTCTCGTGGGATCTGGCCCTATCCTCTTTTAGGGCACAAAAAGTATTTTATGTTATGTATATGAGGTAGTAGTCTTTATCTGTGATAAATCTTATCAGAATCAGTCAATTTCCATGAAAGAGTAACAAAGCAAACAATTTATAAAAGTAATAGTGTTAGTAGGATATATTGTCGTGTTTCGTGTGACATGTGGGTTACTGGTGGCCCTTTGGAGGAAGAAGGGAAGAGGGCAATTTTACATCAGTATAATAGATATGCGGTAGTTTTTGTGCTTTCGACGTAAAAAGAGTACAAAGCTGTAACAGTGACAGCCTTTGACAGCTCTGTCACCTGTCCAAGTGTTACGAGTCAGTGCTGTCCGCTAATTTTAATATTAACGCCGCTCCAGAACATTGGCAAAAAGCCAGCCGTGTATTTTGGCGTTCACTGGGAGAATATTTTTAATGTGATCCAATACTGTAAATTCTATTTCGCTAATTTCAGTGTTGATCAGGATGATTATATTTTAAAAAATTTCAGATTTTCTGTATGTAAAAACAAGAATGAAAACACAAAAATCTCGACACGAGTCCAACCGAATCTAACGGCACCTCTCCTGCCAAAACGCATCCAGCCATTACTCCCGCAGTTTGTGCCAAAGTCATATATTTTATAAATTTGCGTACACAAATTATGCAGTACAAAAAGATTACTATTTCTCTAATGCTTAGGGTAACTCCTTAACATGTAGCGCCTTTGCCACTGCTGCGATCATGGGACAATAATTCACACATTTATGTTAGGCAATGACGTACTTTATTGTAAGGTTTCACTCGCTTGGTAAGAATTTTAAATCTTGGTTGATAATCTGTGTGTGTTCATTAAACATATGCCTACATTACTCTGTGGGTTAGGCAAATAATGAGTGGCTCTCTCTAGTGGTTACAGCAATATGTTCATAGTGCCTCTTTCTTTTCTAAATCGGCTGGCGAGGCCCCATGCCTATAAACGTAACATCCGTAGCACCGGAATCCGATTACTCATTTACGCGTGCAATAAAAAATATAATAAAAGAAAATTTACAATCATAAATAAAAAAATAAATCCCAGTATTTCCGAACGGCACAATGGAATATTTTGATTAATATGACGTGGCTGTCAGAGTGGCGAAGCCCGCGCCTAGATTTGCATTCGATTTAAAAACTTCTTTCCGCCGGCTGTCAATGAGATATGGCGGGAAAGCCCTGATCGACGTCACGGAAATGTTATAGATAGAGCCCACCGAAGGGTGGCTTAGTGATAAGGAATGTCTTGTCACCGGGAGTGCCTGTTTGAATTATTTATTTTAAAGGGCCTGAAGAGATTCGATGATTCAGTACAAATGGCGTCGTTTTGGAATAATTTGTTTGTGCTATAAAATGTACAAAAGAAAGTGGGCCCATTTATTCCGTGAGACAACGAACAATGTTTGAATGCCGCTTCTAGACTTTTGCTACGCTGCGGTTCTGAGTTTGTTGTAAGCATGTTCAGCCACGCGTGTGAGGTCCTGGGTTCGAATCCCGGGTTGGACCAACGTGTTATTGGGAGTTAGGCATTTGTAATAATAGTCTTAAGTCGGGATGTTTGCGCTGTTAGGACCCCGTGTATCGGAGAGCACGTTAGGCTTAAGGACGACGTCCTGCGCCGGGTACTCTCCGGTGGTGTCGGTTTTGGCGTCCCGCAGAGACTGCACTTTGCCGCGCACACACTTGTGTACAACAACATGTCCTGCGCAGTTAGCTAGTCTCTATATATTTACTACTTGATTATTATTATTATGGCCGCCCGACAGATAAAGTATAAGCTATAACAATAATTTCCCTAATAGTATCGCACACACACACACACACACACTGACATTCCTTAAAATTATCAACAGAAGTGCACTGTGTGCAGAAAAGAATAAGGCCGCAAACGAGTATAAGCCGGTCGAACCAGCCAAAATAGCTATTCCTTTTTAAAATATGACTATATTCTGCAGAAATATATTTTCGTTTTCAAATCAACCTTCATCTATGGACGAATGCGGTTAATTATTGACGTGGCCTAAAATCAGTTTGACTATGTTCCAGTAATTTCCACACACCACCCAGACGCAAAGCTCCATTAGGCCGCAACCATTAGTGTACTGGTTACGGGTGCCAAAATATTGTCCCAGTTTTTTTTGGGGACGTTGCAATCTGGTAACATCACAGCTGATCGATTCTGGGAACTCGGTTAATGGATCCCATTGTGATACTGACATCTGTTGTATTGTGAAACATTGTGAAAAAAAATTGTCAGATATTTTAGTGTGATAACGTCTTGACTCGATACCGCTAGTATGACGTCATAGGAACGTGACGTAGTAACGTTCCTAATGGGGAATCTGCGGTCAAGACAGCGTATCGACTTCCGCTCCATCGGGCGATGCGTTCACAGATCAATTCGAGAACCGCTATCACGTCAAATTACATCGTCTGTAAATTGTCTTACATACAGCCAGTTTTTTAGCATACTGGGTCAAACGAGTAGTCAAATCCTTTGCATAACCGTCTTCCCTCCTTTCAAGTTGCCCTCTTTGCCTAAATCTTTGCATAACCGTCTTCCCTTTTTTCAAATGGCCCTCTTTGCCTAAATTTTTGTAGAACAGTCTTCCCTCCTTTTAAATGCCCATCTTTGCCAAAATTTTTGCATAACCGTCTTCCATTATTTCCCCGATCCCAGTCAGACTCGGCTGCGATGCATCGTGGCACTACCACTATATCTCTATAAATTTAATAAACATTAATATTGTTACAGGTAATGTCCATCCCAGCAGAGCGTTACTATATCAAGGTATGCAATTCCACAGATATTATCTCACAAAGGTATCGGAGTTTTCAAAGCGCCCTGGAAAATTGCTTTGTGAGCGGAACTTGGAAAATGACGTACCGACAGACCGTGTGTCTTTGCATGTACGTATTCTTATTGAAGAATGAAATATGTGTTTACCACCATGAAAGATACCAAAACCAAGCAGTTTTTGCGTGCAAGAGTAACAAACATTTTTGGCGACCATCGACGCCGATAAATAACAGCACACAAGTACTTGAACATACTGGCGTATGGCACCACGTCTGCATAGCTTGTATCGACTTTCCACTTCAATAGGCCACCGGCAACACACCGTACGAAATGGGACACCATAGCTGTTACTTTGGTGGTATCGTATGACCGAGAGGTACCTTCCCGTTCGTAGGTCGTGCCGGCCCAGTTCAGCATTCCTCACCACAAATTTTCACATGTATAACAAACATTAGTAGCCTTAGTAAGTTGGGACTAGTAAGATATATCTATGTAAACATCCATAAATTTTGTCATTCATTGATAAATTGCTCGTCAGAACGAGCAGTATTTGTAACACCAACGAGCACACTAGCACAATCATCAATCTATAACCTTGTGAAATTTTTCACAGCAGTGATTAATTCCCTCTCGTACAACTGCAAACAGGGCCAATCGTCTAATAAGACTGGGGTGCTTCAACCCCTTAAATTAGATATTAATTTACATCTCGCCCCCAGTTTCGGGGTCTAAAATTAAAGTTTATTGAAAATCGTAAAACGTTTGATCCTCACTTGTATAGGTGCCTTGATGAATAATCGTGGAAGAGACTCCAGTCACCGAATTTTGCCAATAATTATATTTATTTGTTTCTAAACGAGATGTTCTCTAATTAAGTATAATTGTTTTTTCCTACTACTGCATTAGACGGAGGGTAGGTAGTATTTTTCCAATGTATGTAGAATATATTTTATTCAAAATAGGATTATATAAATCTCTTTTTGAACGTCGTCACTTTAATAATACCGATTCAATCCTAACCTTGACATGAGAGGAACCATCGTAACAAACTCTGGGACTGGTGACACGAGATAATATATTATAATTATATGGAATGTGTATGTGCATACACAAGTTCCCCGCTGCAGACTGGACCTGTAGGAAGTGTCGTTAGGTTCATGTGGATAATGCGAGTAACACGGAGTACATTATACGTATTCTGAATATAAGTCTGGTTTTGTTTGTGTTTTTCTATTGATTGTTAGGCCATGTTTTATAATGTCCTGATCAAATTTAGTCTACGGCGGCCACGTGTATAGAAAATTCTGGAAGTATATTATGGCCGATTGTAAAAATATTATCGGAATCAACAACCGTGAACGTACGTTGCCTCGCGGAGATAAGAAAAAGAAATAGGTAAGTATTTGGTACATGTTTGTTACCTATTTTTTTTTTCTTATCTCCGCGAGGCAACGTACGTTTAGGCCGAGAAATTCAGGTTTTACGAGCGGTTGATATATCGAAGAGGGGGGAGGGGGGAAGGGCATATGGTTGGGTAATCACACGCAGACGGGGCTCCCCCACAGGTGTATATTCAAGTTTAATGTCCTGAACGTTTCATTTAGGTGTAGGCACACTTGTTGTATGGTACAAGATATAACATTTGGCAATTTCATATTGATCTTCTATCTTTAATTTTCGATTAGTTTCTGATTGGAGAAAAGAAATGCTAAATGATGAGTGCTTTTCATTTCAGTCCGTATGTCCACCTATCTTCTTTTCTTTTCATGTCTTAAGTTTTTTATGACGAGGGGAAACGCATTTACGTGCCTTCACCGGCCCTGGGTGGGGTCCAGTGGTGTGTGAAACTCGCGGCACATGATAGTGCCGAATACCCACAAAAAGCACCGCGAGTGCCGTCAGTGCCGCCCTTGGTGAGGTGCTCCGGAACAACAATCATCAGGGTACCTCGACGGCTAGTCAGCCCCCTAAGGGACCCACTCCACCGCCACAGATGGCGTTGCCCAGCACTACAGGACAACCCCACCGACTTTCTTACAAGAGGGCTACCGAGTGCGATTCCTCCTCCTGATCTCTTTAGCCACCTCTTATAGGAGGGGTGCGAAATCCCCCTCCGTTCAATTTGATTCGCCTGGTTTTACCCCAGGCTACTGAGCCCCACTGCCACGACAAGGCTTTGAACCACGGTGGGGATGTCCTAAGTTTACACGATTGTTGTTAATTACAATAAAAATATTTTTACGGATTTTATCGCGTTTTATGTAATTATTTAACCAGCCCGACGTTTCAGATGATTTGCAGCAACCATGGTCACATTCAAATTATTAAAAGTACCCGAAGAATTATAATTGTTAACTGGTCATATTAACGCAAACAGTACTTATAACACATTGCTGTCTTGAGGTGTTATGTTTAGTTTTTGATTTGATTATGTTTATCACTGGGTCCCAAGCAAAGGGAAGAACCCAGCTATCGCCTCTACTGAAATGTCGACGTTTTTTAATTTCCATGGTCCCACGGATCATCCTCGTAAGGAATCGGTGCTACCTAGTGAGGATTTGCGCGTTATCAAATCTAATGTAATGGCAGGGGCTAACTGTAGCATGTCCACAGAACATGAAACGACGGGCTAGTTAAATAATGAAATGAACCGCGATGAACTCCGTAAAATAGTTTTATTGTAATTTTTTTTTCTCTCAATGACTTTATATAATATTCGGAATGCCTTTGTATGTAGTCTATAGCCTTCCTACTTCTTCCTTTAAATCCGACTTTAATTTTCAGAGATTATAGCGTTCAAACTAAGTAACTGTTTAACTTAATATTATTAGTACAAATGAGTACTTAACATATTTCATGGACGTAAGTGGAGTGATAGAAAAGCTTATAGACGAACAGTTTAGATATTACGAATGAATACAAAAGCAACAGTAAGTAATACAAAAATGGGGTCTAAAAGTGGCATAAAACTGTAACAATGTGGATGTAGATGTTGTGAGCGAGCGAAGAGATAACATTGCTTATGACTTGAGTGATTTAGAGACTTAAAGCGCATCGCCCATGAAGTTTATTGCCACAATATTGATGATGATTAATAAGCAAATGAAAACGTTACTGGTAATTATTTACCATACGTGGTCCATACATATTAAAGAGTTATAACGAAGTAATGTATTTGCTAATAGCTTCACACATTGTATGTAAATGCCTCCACCGCTGCGGGGCCAAGTGTAACATTGAACTTAGTTGTTGTGTTAAATAATGTATAACAAGGTTCCTAACATTAGTATGTTGACACATTTTATGTTGCAGTTAATATTCATCTCCTTATCATCTAAGTGGTTAATATATAGGTCGGAAATATTGTGCGGGGTTTTTATGTAAACACAGAAGTTCAACATTATGTTCAATATGATGTGTTGCCTTGAATTTTTAGCTCACATTGTATTCGATTATGAGCTTTAATGTATTTATTCATATTAGAGATAGATTAGAGAGAGAAGATATAAAGAGACATTAAATGTAGCGCCCTTTAAATTATTTTTATGAAGAAAATATCTACTTTCAAAAAATCATAATGTAATCGTTTTATTCAGACAATGTACAACGCTTCAGATCGAAGATAAATTCAGTTACTTCACTTACTTGCTTCGGGATATTTTCAGTTATGTTACTTCACTTACTTGCTTCGGGATATTTTCTTGTTTGTAAAGTCATCGTCGTCACTTGATGTATTTCAACACAACGCACACACTCATGTAACGATATCTAATGATAACATATATATCCACATGATATTTAGAATTATAAAATATTAAGAAACTGTTTGTCCCCCGCGGTTTTGCCCACACGAAAGCCATCCCAAGAGAACCATTCATTATTTTACGATAAAACATATTTTTGATCTTATTCTAGATTGTCATCTATATCAGTGCTACCAAATTTCATTCCAGCCTGAAGTACTTTCATTCAAATAGTTTTCGCGTGAAAGAATAATAAACATACATCCAAACTTTTATAACATTAGTCGGTTTCACGTATAATTCGTACTCCCATTTGTCGCGCGTATGACTTGGACCACGGGCAAAGGGGTGAGGGCTAGACCCTTCAGGGACTGGGCTAGTCGTACTCCGAGTCGCGGCGCTGATCGGGAAATTAGTGTCGATTTTCGTCGGGTTTTTCCTTTTGTTTCTTTTTCGGCTGATTTTTCCCGTATGTAAAGAACATTTTTTTCGTTAATTGGGAATTTACCTGGGACCTATATTAGTAGTTGAAATAGCTTTCTCTGCGGAACAGCAGAATTCGGTAGAGAAAGCTATTTTTACCCGGCTGCTTTAGAATGTGTATATCACCTAGATGTCTGTGTTCCCTTCTCCGAATAAACAACTTGGCGGATTTTAACGTATCATCTCACACGTTTGATTGGTCCTGATAAATGACACTAGGTTTTATTCACATTATTATGTTAAAACACATTTGAAGCTTATTAAGGACTTTATGTTTTTCAATTTAATTAGTTATTATATGTATAAAACTAAAACATATTTGAAGCTGCAGGGCTTTTCGTTTTACAATTGAATTAGTTTTCGTAAATGTTATGTATAACCTCAATATTTGGGAATAAATATCAGAAGCAAGTTTCTTAATTTTATTTATCCACTGCCCATCGTCATCTGTATACGAGTGTACTTTAACTGGACTATTTGGGAATAAATATCAGAAGCAAGTTTCTTAATTTTATTTATCCACTGCCCATCGTCATCTGTATACGAGTGTACTTTAACTGGACTTAATGCATCCGCATAACCGTGCGGATGTATATAGGCATCGGCAGCTTTCTTTTTGGAGGGTCCCACATCTGTTAACGATGCTATTGCATTTGGTATAACAATTCATCGGACTAGCAAACACTCTCGTGTTTTCTAGTTTAGGGAGACTGAAGAGGGACAGAGCCGTCTCTTTTCCCAAAAGGTGATGCATTAAAACATTTATATGCAAATAAAAATTACGAGTTTAAACATTAAAGTTGATGATGCTGCACCCATTGTCCAGTTTCATCCTTTATCCCAGTTTATCGGTCAGCGCGGTAACCGCATATAGGCGTGCGTGCCGGTAATATGTAAAGTGGTTTCTTCTGCTTCACTTCTTCGACTAAACTGTTTGCTGTTCGGCTGTTGAACTCGCAGTGTTTGCCAATTAAGATACCGCTTATAGACTGCGTATACTAGCGATACGGCCCGGATCCGCTCTTGGCTTCACATGATGGAGGTCTTTCAATTTATTAGTATTTGCTTCTAAAGTGGTTAAAAATAATCCCCACCCAGCCTCATAATCAGCTGGGCGACGTTCACTGCTGGACATGTGCTAATTCATACTGAACTGTCATTCCAAAGCTCCTCCCGAACGGATAGTACATAAACATATTTTTGGAGTAAACATTACACGCGTGTGTTTTTTACAAGGCACATTGTATTTGAAAGAAGTGCACAATTTACACATTTTTTATAGTGTAGTCTATATCACGAGCATGGTTTTAAGTTTTTTTTTTAACAAAATACATAATTTGACATGTGCACATCTTTTATACGGACGTTTTTTTGAGACTTTGATTTATAAAAATACCAAGATATATAATAGAATAATAAAATACCAAGGGTAAACATTTATACAGCATACATTATTGAAGATCTGCTATCATAACCAATTGGAATTTGTAACTGAATTCGGACAATACCGATCTAACATACAAAAACTAAAATTTACAGAATTGAATATTTCATAAATTCCAAATATACCAGAAGCTTTGCCCATTTATTACACATGTCAATTTAAAAATACTGTGCAATAATTTACAATGTGCAGTAAAGAGGAGTTACATGCTGCATTGCAGTTGAATTGGGCCGCCATGACCGGGAAGGACCTCTCGCTCACATGGCACTGCTGCAAAATGACAGCTACTCATTTCTTATGGTATATGTGTTTACGGTGCTGTTGGAAGGGACAATAATTATGAACATATAACACTGAAAGGCTCCTACTATTTGTGTGTCCCCCAAATCTATAAGAGACACACTTCCTCACATGCACACAAACACACACACACACACACACACAAATGTTGAAAACTATTGCAAAATAAGAAATTTATAACAAAACGAAGACCTATAAACACTAAGCAGCGTCCGATCTGCAATTGATGGCCTGTGGACGGAAGCGAGGGCTTTCCCCGACCTACGGTCATGGAGATTTTGGGAGGCCGTCGACACTTCCAACTGCTCAGATATGTACTGCTACACAAGGATAAACGTGCCCCGTGGTTTCACCCTCGTTATATCGTGAACAATCATTATCATTATCAGCCCCTATCGGTCCACTGCTGGGTATATCATGAACAATACGATAATTTATTTCGGGATAAAATATAGATTGGAAATACTATCCAAAGGCATACAGTAATTTTTGCGTGACAAATAAAAACATACAGACTCTCGCATGAATATTATACTAGGATAATAAGAAGAAGAAATTTATCATAACGTAGGTAAAGTAAGCGGAGTGGAACAGTTTTTTGCTGGCGAACATGCCAAGGTCATGCTCAGTTCAGGTGCTCGGCCGACGACCTTCGAGTCTCCGGCGGACCAGACCTCTCAACATATCCTCAAACGTTACAAAAAAACTGCGTAATAAGTAGTGTAGTATCATTGAATCATTAAGGTCTATGGAACTGACGCGTCGGGGAATTACCTAATATTGTAGCGAAGAAAAAACTTATTTTCCTAATTGCAAATAATATTTATTAAATCTACAGCGTGTTAGTTTAATACACAAATATAAAACAATTAAAAATATAAAAGGCTTGTAGGTTGTTCTGAGTTCGGAAGGCATAGCTCACTATCACACGCAGTGTGCCAACGCATGTGTAAACGTTTATATCAGAGTACAGATGTATGTGGCCGTCTCTGAGCGCGGATGGTGGGCACCCTCAGAGAATTGACTACCATCCACGCTCAGCAAACGAGCACGTTTGCCCCCAATTTGATAAGTAGCAAATCAATAGGCTACATTACATGCATTCATTTAAAAACTAATCGACTTTGTCTTATACGAGATAGAGATAGCTATGCTGTCGCGTTTTGTGCGGCTTGTGAATTTCCGGCGAACCACTCAAGGAAAGTGGAGATTAATGCCCATATTCATTCGAATATGGGCATCAAAAGACTCCGAATTCTCGTTTGCTAGAAAAATATATACACAAACAGACTCACTTTCATAATAGTCGGTTAAAGTCGACACGACACTATTTTAAATATTTACATCAGCTATTTGCAAGTATATACTTAGACAGTATGAAGATTAGTTTAATGCGATTATTTGATCTTCCACTGAGCTGCAAACACTCGTCTGTGTGTGCTGCTGTAACGATATTGTACCTTGTGTGTAGATGTGTGTGCATGTTTGCGAAGGCTAAATTACTACCTCAATTGTTCCAAAATTGATTTTCACCCAACGTTATCCACAACATCTATCACGAAATCTCAGGTAGTACACTACCACTGCGCCAGTGGTATCATGAGTCGGGTAAGCCGTGCATGTTGCGCGAGAGATCGTGGGTTCGAATCCCGCCCAGGTCGTGGATGTTTATATATATATATAATTAAATGTATCATTTCTCTAATAAAAATGTTAAATATGCAACATTTCTATTTCTCCGGGCTCCCTGCGATCATATGAAAGGGTTGATGTCTTAAGTTTACGCGAATGTTGGAAAACTACTTTTACGGATAAAATAAACCGCGATAAAATCCGCAAAAGTAGTGTTATTGCAATATCAAATGGTCCTAGTGGGTGCCGCTGTCGGTACAGGCGACACAGGAGTAGCAGTGGTGAAGCGAATGGTGGGCCTAGTCCGTTTGAAAAGATAAACATTCGTTGAATTATGACCATACGGTCGACGACGATGATCAAACACTATCAGGTGGCTGGAGTGTTCGCTGGCCCTTAGCTGTTCTTGTAGCTGTGCTGATTGTGTTAGTTATAACATCTCAGTTTCATGCGGTCAGTCGCGGAATTGATTCACACCACGCGTCTCCATCGAGCCAATTGTGACTGCGAAGTGAACATGGATGGCGTCATGGTAGACTGACGTACTTTTTTAAATAATGTACTCATACATTATAAAAAGGTCAGACCGTATTGATATCTTAGGCTTACGCGAATGTTACTCATTACAATAAAACTAATTTTCCGGATTTTATCGCGGTTTATTTAATTATTGAATTAGCCCGACGCCTCATTAGATTTGATAAAGCGCAAATCCTCACAACGCTATTGAAATTAGAAAGCACCCAATCTACATAATTGTGCAGGCGTGTTGTTCTTCTCCCCTAAAATGACCACCGGAAACTCACACACCAAAATGATTCAACTTGTTTTCCCGTTCGTTTAACCGCTTGTGTTTTGAAACAAACACGAAATTAGTATAAGACGTGTTTTTTATGGTGTCCTGGAAACACCTGATACAACCATCCAGGAAACGTAGAAATCATACATGTGTGTAGATTTCTACGTTTCCAGCAACATAACGGCTTGACGAATTTTGACCATCGTGTTAATAAAATATTCGTAATAGCTTGATGGAAAGCTGAATGGGTACCAACATTTAATATACTAAAGTAAGAAGAGGCAGCAGGCGATTCAATTTTTCAATATTTGTTATGTTATTAATTATAGCTAGGACTGTCTCAGTGTTACATGACTGCGTCCAATAAAACAGCCGTAAACGTCAACACCGGACAGTCGGACACACAGATATGTGACCGAACGATTGAGCTGTCATTCACTCAGGGACCGGGGTGAACGAGTTCCCACGACACAATGTGGGAATATGAATTTGGTACTACGGATTACGGTTAAAGGATGCCTAAGCTTCATACAGTACCAGATGAATTTGATCGTGTCTTCTATGCGCCGCTATAAAATACGTTACGCGCGACACTCCCTGCCTTCCATTTGTATGTATGTTTTTGACTGACATAGTATAGTAATTAATCATTGGACTATAAACACATACGCGTTAAATATAACACTTTCTCAGACGCTCCTGTTAAATTACATTGCAAAATAACAGTCTGCTTAAAAATATTTAAACTACCTGGCTGCGCCCGTGATTAAAAGGGATTACTGCCTTAACAAAGTATTCATTAAAACTAGCATCGGGTCTAGGCCGTGGCGAGAATCGCATGAAAATCCGTTCAACAGATATTGAGAAAATTTTTCACATATGGAGAGGTTTTAGAGAGTTTATTTTACAAGATGTACCCAGTAAGCGGGTTATCAAGGCAAAACTAACGAGTCTTCATTCGTTTTTTTGTTCATGCGTTAAAATCCATACATACGTTCGAATACACGCATTACCGTCCGTCGGACGCAATTGGGTAACAGTATTACGTACTTTGATTTCGTAAAGTTTGAATATTTATAACTGCCCGTAGGTAACGCAACTCTGAAGCAGTGTTTAAGCTCTAAACACTAAACTGTTAAGCCCAACTTCAGTGTCAGTACATGGTGCATCGATCGCCCTGGCGCCACTATATTCCCTGGGCACGAGAGATGTGCTACTTATCTGACTCGATGCAGAGTGATGTGATGCTGTGCCTATCGATATTGAAAGGTGTGATTCTACTTTTAGATATCCTGTGATTTGTAGATGCAACTACAACATAATAAATTGAATCTCTGTAGAATCAATAGTTTCTGGGATAGAGATTTGTGCTTTTTTTCAATTACCTACACACTGTATTTGCTTCAGCGGTCACTTTTATCTATTCTATGAAAGTTTTGGCGTTATTCCTGTCGATTTCCGGACCTGAATAAATTATCAAATTGCAGAAAAAAACCTGGATTATATATCATCATCATCATCACCACCACTATCAGCCCTCACCGGCCCACTGCTGGATATAGGCCTCTCTCAGTGAACGCCAAGACGGAATTAATATCTACACAATAATTTCCTGATTTTTCTTTTTCTTTACACCTGCAATACCAGCCCTTAAACATATGGTATGAACAGTGTCAACCTTTAGCCTTGATCTAAATTTATTTTATAAAATGTGCTAATGGGTTATGCTAGCATAAATTCCGTCAATCAATACTGTCTCTACTTAAATATCAAAGCAACCGTGAAATGATATTAAAAATGCACTTAGAATTTTAATGTTATTAATTTTTTTAATAACTTTTGGTTCATTCAACATTAAAACATTTCTAAACTTTTAATCGTGGCTAAATAATGTATAGCGTGTGGTGCCATGCCATTACTAGGTATCTATCGTGAATGTAACGGTACAGGCCCATCACTAAAATTGAAACTTTACGTTAGGTATTTGGCGGACGCACAATAAAAACACCAGTTTGCATACAACTCTCCGTGATTACGATACTATCAGTGTCAGCCGAGGGATGCGGAGGGAATGGGGGAGAGGTGAGTATTATTGAGATAAGCCGTACTTGAGCATGAGAAGTGCATTTTTTATTGCTTCGGGGGCAAACTCGCGTGTCCTTGTCGTATTTGAATCTCGCTCACGTAACACCGATTGAATTTCTTGCTGTGCTGTCTCGTTTTGTGCGTTACTACTAAGCCCAGGGCCCATTGCGGGAATGGGGTGAAAGCAGTTATGTGGATGTTTATAGGAATCGGTAGTCACCAAAGGGCTGCTACAGCTCGTTTGTCCTCTATATGCACGTCCACGCGCTGGTGTGGCTGTTGTAATTCCTATGAATCGATATAAAATATATGATATATTTCAAGTTGAACAAAGTCATGTATTTGTACGAAACTTAATTAAAATCCGTTCCAGCACTTTCGGATACTGTCCCGCGCAGGGTGTCGGATCCGGGGCACCTCGATACAAGCGAACGATGGCACCCGTGAGGTTTCAGTGGGTATTCTGTTCACCCGCGCAGCCCACACACCTATCCGCTCCCATCCACCACCGTTGCTAATAAACATAAGTATTCCTCCGCAGAAACAAATCACGTAAAACAGAAGGGAAGACGAGATATTTAAAATTACGATAGTTGTATTAGCGGGATCGTCCTAAGCGAAGGAAACTGTAAATTCTACTGCACATATCCTAGACACGTATCCGAGCAGCGGCCACGACCAGGACGGCCGTAAATAACCTGCGACGACCGCAGCCGTCCGGCTCCGGTATTGGACCGTAACGGCCGCACCGCAGACTCAAGTCTGGCCGCACCAATAACAGAGGCCAGATGAAACATCATCAGCAGCCCCACGTGATCCTACCTCCTGACGAGTGACGTCAAATTGAAGCTTATTTTTTACATACTCTTTGTGTAGTAATTTTTGAGCATAGCATAATAGCACGAGAAGACAAGTCGGAGTCTTTTAGTGACTACTCGCCCGTAGACATCCACATAGAGATTCGTTTTCGCTCCTATGTAATAAAAAAATGTAAGAGGTAGAGCCATGCTGCATTGCAGCGGAATTGTGCTGGCACGAACAGGGAGGTACTTCTCGCTTACACGATACTGGTGTAAAGATACTGATGATGGCGACACTGAAGATACGATATCTTCGGTGTCGCGATTCGTTTTTGAGTAGCCGGTGGCCCATTGGGGGACAGAGGGTGGAAAGGAAGGCAACGCATCGGCATATTAATTATCATATTAGGCATAGGTAGGTGTAGAAAGGCTCCGATTGCTCGTTTATCTCCCTATACTATATTTGTTAAAAAGGTACAGTGTGAAGGAGGGACAAGACATTTAGCAATTATGTGGATGTCAGCAAGAGGCTCTTGGCTGCTCATTTATCCCATAAATAGTATAAAGTCATTGTGTTTGTTGTGGGTCACGCTTGTGCGGAACTTGGCCCGATGTTCAGATTTGTATTGGGATCTCCACTTCTTGTAACATGTAGCTTGCTTCCGTTTAGGTGACACAGCTGCACACATAAAAAATAAACATCGCACAATATAAACACTGAGAGGTCATGGTGAATAAAGACTGTGTGTCCGACACGCGGCTGGAGTTTACTCCCTAAGCGGTGTAAATTGGCTGGCGTTACTCCTTAATAGTTGTTTCACGTCATTTTATACTCGTATTTTAGTATGGGCGCCCTATGCGGGAAGCTTATGTGTTAATAACAAATATATTCAGTAAGAAGTGTTCCTCGCTGTATTTCGTTTAAGCCGTCTCTATATATAGAGCTACAAACAGTATCCTACTAG
>JAFELO010001163.1:279670-308182 GCA_017140195.1 Eumaeus atala
CAAACAGAAAATCTACTAGCCGTAGTAAAGTAATAACATGATGAGGTCAGTTCGGTACCATTCACGAAACAAACTCACACACACATTCACATATACGCATCCAAACTCACAAATATACACACGCACACTCGCTCAGTACCTCCCTCAAATATTTGTCTCAAATTAAGCTTTAATATTAGATTGTACCCGGTAAGTAGTGAGTAATGACACTAGTTTAGTAATAATGTACACATAGATTAAGAAATATGTAAATATAGGGCAGGCACTGTCCCCTGGGATACGGGATATTCCTAGTCCAGGAGTCAGAGCACATTTGTAAAGATACAGTTGGTTGAAATAAATAAATGTTATTCAATGTTGCTCTGCTTAAATCTGTACGTACACGGGTGTACTCTATTTTTTCAGTTCGACATTGGATCGCATTTTTCTGACTGGAACCTGGGACATCTTCTTTTGAGCTTGAACAAACTACACCAAGCTAGGAACTCGATAGTAGCTATTTTTTAATGAGATACTTAACATGCATGTGTGTGTGTATGTGCGTCCTTATCTCTACACTGTGACTAACGGTCGCATTACTCAGTTCCTCTCCTGATACCGTGCCCTCTGCTCACTGGACACTGGTCGCTCTGTCACAAGGTTTGTTTATTTTTTTGTACACTCAAAGTTTCTTAAAATAGTTTGCTTTGAAATGAAATTCGTCTTTCCCGTCTGGTGAACGGTCGGCCAACACTTCGTTCTCCTAAACGCGGCCTCCACTCCAGAACCTTACTGGCCCATCTGCCATCTGTTCTTCTGAGCGTGTGACCAGCCTATTGCCACAAAACTGTGTAAGTATTCCATAAATTAATAACGGAAAATTTCCTAGCGGATTGTAATTGATTTTTTTTTAAAATGTTTTATCCTCTGTGTAATGATAAGATTTCGACAATTCGTAGCAGGCGCTTCACACCTTCATCACGGGCTTGTTAATTATTTAACATTTATTTATAATTATGTAGTAATAATTGACTAATATTTTTTAGTTCAAGTGATTTTGTTGAAACCAAAATATACAAAATAATTGATATAAATTCTTCCTGGTCCCCACACTAGGATACCCTGTGCTGTGGGCTACCAATCTATTTCTAGCAATGTTATTCAAATTTATAATATTTAACAATATATAATTTTACTTGAAGGTTATTATATACTATATCTTTATATTTCAAACATGATTGGAACCAAGAACTTATTTCATCCATCGAAAGATAGGTGTTATACCAGAGAAGGAATCATGTCCTTTAACAGTACATTGGTATGGAGACCATTAGTTGTAAGTAACACCATGAGTCATACATGCGAAACACCTGTCACGTGCCGGGTCAACGACCCCATGGCCATACCATGCACTGGTCCTACCACACGCGGTGGTCGCGCGACAGAGTCGCTCGCTGTTTTATAGGTACATCACTAGCGATGTATGAAACGTTCGGTGATAGTGGAGCATCATTGCGTATTGTTGCAACAGCACAAGCCATGAAGCACATACTACTAACATTATTAACAATGAAATGAACATGAGTAGGTACTATTACAGTTCCTACTCATTCTCTACTTTAGCGTTACTTGTGACTTGTGGGCGTACACGTACTTTATAAGTAGTTATGACATGCCGTTGCTATATTGTCGAAGTATCGTGTCGGAACGACTTTATTAAGAACTCTCTTTAGACGAAATTCTCCCTCTAGATGGAATAAAAATTAGGAAATCTAGATTGATATTGCTAAAAAAGTGGTCTTGAAGCTTATCTTGAGTTCCTTATCTTCAGTTTTTTAATTTATCATTAAAATAGCGTCTGCCCCAAGTAGTACTTTAACGGGCTTTGTTGATTTTTCTTTGATTTAGGCACACAAAATAAATCTTAGTAAAACCTAGGCCAAATTTCATTCTACCTGGATATTCTTCACTAAGCCAACAGGCTTTCTAATGCCGCAATATAAAAATATTTTCTATACAAGTAAAAGTCGCACGGCCGCTAACCTGTACTCGCCCTCATGCCACACACCGCGGCGCGCCGCACAATACGCGAGCAAGTGATTAGTGAGCGCGTGAGAAACTGAATATTAAATTAGCTAATTATTGCACGGTCACACTGTATATCACTTATTAATATTTCATTAGAGTATATATATCACATGAGCTATTTTCACCATCATCATCATTATCAGCCCTTTTTGGCCGTCTTCGCACCTGGTGAACGGTCGACCAACATTTTCCTTGTTGTCGACGGTGTTGGTTGACTCCACTCAAAAAGTAAAATATTACTAACTATTAATTATAGATATCTAACATTTATACACCGGTCCAATTTCGCTGCAGTGCATCAAAAGCCCACCCTTTTATGGTTTTCAATTACGTGAGACACCTCACGAAAGTGGAATCTTTGGGACCCCTGCTCTGTATTAATAATTTTTGTGCTCATTAAATTAAGTATATTTTTTAATATGTATCTCATGTTAACTCATCTAATCTGTTGCATTAAA
Source organism: Eumaeus atala (assembly GCA_017140195.1). Taxonomy (NCBI): domain Eukaryota; kingdom Metazoa; phylum Arthropoda; class Insecta; order Lepidoptera; family Lycaenidae; genus Eumaeus; species Eumaeus atala. Next base: position 282,196 of record JAFELO010001163.1, read on the forward strand.
TTTTATATTCGGCAAAACAAATAAATAATGTATTTAAATAATTTACTTATTGTTCTTAATTTGGAAAAGAATTATTTGAAAAAATTTTGAAGCTAAACGTCCTTTGCGAAAATTTCGAAAGAAAGAAAAAAAAACAACTTTATTTCCTCATTATAATTTTGAAAGTCCTTATTGATTTTTCAAAAATCATTTCCTTTTTTTACCTTTTTAGTTTATTGTTTATAACTTTACAATTTGCATTGTTACGAGCGGAACTTCTTTTTTTCGAGAATCCACATGGTATTCCGATCGATCTCGTTAAAGTTTTTGACATTACTGAAAAAAGTTTGCCAAATATTTTGAAGCTGATACTTACCTAATAAGGCAATTTAGAGCATTGAAGCCTGTCTCTATGTTCTATCGTTTATTCCTGTATGGCTCGACTAAAATGTTAACCCGCAATTTGTGTTCCTGAACATTAAACTTGTATTTTCTCTATAAGAGCACAATTTATTACACTTCTGCCGTGGAAATACGAAACCGAAACACCATCAGACAAAAACTATCCTTCCCACTTGCTGGATACAGTGGAAACTCGTATGGGAGGGAAAATAGTAATTCATGAGTTTGATTGATATGGTGCGGCCGCGAGGCAAGTAAACAAACTCATTAATTTACATTGTGTGCCCGGCCGGGATCCGAACCGGTGACATTAGCATTGTAAAACAAAGATAAATCTGTTCAAAAGTAGCTACACCCGCCGCTCCGGTTATAACGGGGAACGGGTCTCGTGCTCATTGTTCCATATTGTTTTCTAATAGTTTCTAACGTATTTTCACTAGAGATGCGCCCCGGCTTTATCCGCGAATGCCTTTTGTCAAATTATACACGAAAACCTTCCTCGGTAAATGTTTTATTCAAGGGTGAAAGCCGCATGGAAACCCGTTCAGTAGATTTGGAGGTTTGATTTATGTATAAGATAACGGGGGCAGGCGAGCAGCTGGAGGCAGGCGAGCAGCTGGAGCTGCCGGCAGACAATTATCTTGCATACGTGTTGGCCTCCTGCTCTCCCATTCCAATGGGCCACACGAATCAGAAAATGAATGTTACAGCATAAGGTGTAACGACGCCCATAAACATGCTAATTAAGGTTGCGTTACTCTACATCACACAACCCCCGAATCCAAATGAGGAGATTCTCAAAACCCGTACGAAACCCGACTGCATTCCTGTCACTTCACGCGTCTTATGTCTCCTGGATATTTGCACATGTATTAATCAGGGGCTGTGTTCTCAGTGTCAATTGGCCGCTTAAAGCTTATCTACCACTCACATGATTTACGGTACCTGTAAAATTCGTAACTCGTTAATCCTAACAGTCATCTGTAGTGTAATAATTGTAACCCGTGGAAACGGCCTTAAATAAACTTCTCCATACATATTTACAAGTGTGTGACATGCGCGGGACTTGCGGATACGTAGCCGATAAAATATGCGCCATTGTGTGGAGATTGCTTTTCAGCGGGTCAAGGTTACGGGTTCAATTCCGTACCGTTAAGTACGAGAACGTCGGTAATGGTTCCGTATACCTCATAGTAATATCGCACTGATTATTAACCTATTGAGACAGAAGGAGGGTTTTGTTTTTCTAGGGTATGTGTGTATGCAAATTTCAAAGCTACCTGCTTGAGAGAGGCTTGCCTTTTTTTTAATAGAGTAGGGGGAAAACGGGGACGCCCATGAACATCCACATAATTACTGTGCCGATGCGTCGCCTTCCTTCTATCCCCAATGGGCCACCGGCTACTCACAAAACGCACGAAACGCGACACTGAAGTTGTCACTTTACGGCGGTATTATGTGAGCGAGAGGTACCTCCCCGGTCGTGCCGGCCCAATTCCGTTGCACAGGAGGATGTACTGTCATACACCATGCATGGCACTACCTCCTCCTATGCAGCATGGCACTTCATCTTCCCAAAAAACGTATGAGGTGTCCTCAGATTCATGTTGATAAGGCAAGAGACACCAACATACTCCAAACTGATTGGGAGTTTAGATGTGCCTGGTAATTCATTATTAATTATCTTATTTATCTGTTATTACCTATACTTCCATACTAACGTTATGAATAGGTAACGTTTGATTATTTGAATCGAATAGGCTCCGATTGGAAAAAAAAATACCATTAGAAACTTATATTATTTGCGATAAACGTAGGCTACACAACATCTTCTAAAACCTTTTGGCCATTACAGAACATTGATAATGTAACTAAAGCTGTGAAAAAAAAATCAAAGTAAATCCTTATTTCGCTACAGAAATTCTTGTCAACTAGATATCCCGACGGACGTTGTTTTGTTATAATTTTTTGCCATATTTCTTGAAATGTCCGTGCGAAGCCGGGATGGACAACTAGTATGAATATAAGACGGGCGAACCAAATTACATGCATGTAGCAAGGGTATCTTGGCATTCATTAAAAGAGGCATATGACAGTATTGGACAGATAAAAGTGATAAAGCTAAACTTACATACTCGCATACTTAATACACGAAGATTAAAGAGGCATTTGACAGTATTGGACAGATAAAAGTGATAATGCTAAACTTACATACTCGCATACTTAATAGACGAAGATTAAAGAGGCATATGACAGTATTGGACAGATAAAAGTGATAAAGCTAAACTTACATACTCGCATACTTAAAACAGACGAAGATTAAAGAGGCATATGACAGTATTGGACAGATAAAAGTGATAATGCTAAACTTACATACTCGTATACTTAATAGACGAAGATTAAAGAGGCATATGACAGTATTGGACAGATAAAAGTGATAAAGCTAAACTTACATACTCGCATACTTAATAGACAAAGATTAAAGCAAAAAAAGAGAACAGTAAAAAGGTTGTATTGAGGCTCAACTGCGACTCCGCTAGTAACACGTCGGCAAGTTGCTAAGTTAATTGTTCGAGACGTGCTAGTGACAGTACATTAGCGTCGACATTAGTCACTGTCACCGCGCGAGGAGGTAGCGACTTGAATGGATGCGAGTAAAAGTTACAAATAGAAAAAAACCGCTTAAACTTTTTAGTGGAAATATCATCCAACAGCAGTAGTCAAAACCAAAAAGTGTGTTTGGATTTTTTATAACAGTTCACAGTTCGAAATTGGCGTAGCTGAATCCTCGACAGTCACGGAGCTCGTTAAGCAGCCACGCGCCGGTGCTAGCACCGGCTGTCTGGCTCCTCCCCGGTCGTTTCCAACTGCCCCCCCCCCCTATCGGAATTTGTCAAGTGTTCGGAGGAGTTTTTAAGCTTACTATTAGCAGTAGAACTCCATTTTCACAGAACTGTAAGTTCCACCGTTCCCGTCGATGTCCATGAGGCCACAAGTATCCGTTTTTTACCGTTCATAAGATGATGGAACCAGCTGCCATCCCCGCTACTCCAGGCCCGTTACAACTCGGGCTTCTTAAAGTAAACAGCAGACACTTATTTCAAAGGCCGGTTACGCGCCTGCATGACTTCGTGTGTTGCGTTATGAATTCGCTATATTATTTTGCATACAAGTATTCACTTATCCGGTACAGGAAGAGGTAGTGTCATGCTGCACAGGAGGGGGGTAGTGTCATGCGTAGTGCATGACACTACGTTATCCTATGCCACGGAATTGACAAATTGGAACAATGATGCGAATGTTTATGAGTATTGGTAGTCATCAAAAGGCTCCGATTAGTCGTTTGTCCTCATATGATAAAAAAATCTTCACATACAGTGTGTACAAACTTGGGGACCAAAATTTGTCATCATTGGCTAGTCCCTACTCCCTAAAGAGATGGCAATTCCAACATCATGCCATACTATGCCTTAGAAACTTTTAAGTAAACCATACGTTGCGATCCGATCAAAGTTGTTTTTTCGATTCATATTATTGAGAGAAAAAAATCTCAATTTGCCGCCTATCGTTCAAATCGCACGTACTCGACGTGTCGTTTCTTCACGTCGCACGCTATCACGTCTGATAACGTCACGCTAACGAGACGCGTGCTAACGATTTCGCGCCGTCACGCTTATTTAGAACATGTTTGGAACATGTAAGGAGGTAGCGATATATTCTATTTGGAGTATATCTAAGTAGTGACTAACGTGAAATAAATAAATTGAAAATAACATTTTGGGTTCAAAAATGTGTAATTTATTTGCACTAGTAGTTTGAGCTCAAACTGCCTGCTACAAAATCCTGCTGTTTTAGTCTAAAAGAGGCAAAAATTTAAATACCATTAATATAGCGTCAACACATTTTCCGAAACTTTTTTATAGCAAGGGTAGCAAATGAGCAAAAATAATAATAATAATAATATCTGTGGACTTATTACAACATGTTACAGCTACTACACAACAGATATATTTAATTAATTCTTGTAAATTTAAGAAATTTTATATATTTAAGATTTTTAGTATAGAAGTGCAACTGAACCAGCCGATCGTCTATAAAGCAATCGGAGCCTTTTTACGGCTGCCGACGCCTATAAACATCACCACAATTGCTATGTCGGTGCGCGTTGCCCTCCTTTCCTCTTTCCATCAAACTCACCTCGTCACATCGGCATTTGTTTCAGAAGTCTCTCCAGGCAAATGGACTCCACAACTATGCATAGACTACAGAAGTACGAATTTTGGAGATTGACTTTCACGCTGTGTAATTAAATATTACGCTAACATTTTAATCACAAACTGTAAGTTACAAGTATCATTAGATATGCATGACGGGAACGTTTCTAACTTCAAACTTTATTGCAATCATTTATGTTGCACATAAAGTCAATTTCATATATTTGTCAATAAAAATTATCTTTGTTAATTTCTGATTCCCAAATATCTTTCAGCATGTACTGCAGCTGTTGGCTTTGTCATGCTTCTGATAATATTCGCCAGGCTGTGCGGATGCGGAAGTACTAAAAACTTTGCATCTAAGACTTTACAAGTGTGAGTTGATCAAAATTAGACTTTATTATTATCTAGAAGGGTTAGAAATTGATTGGCTGCGATAGATTTAGACTAGTAAATGTAACTAGAAACGTTATTATTAAATAATAGATATAGCGGAAACTGTGTACTTCTTTTTAAAAACGCGTAGGAAAATTTGACATAATGTGCAGAAGGATTGTATAGACCTATTTTTTAAGTATATTTTTGGAGATAAACTCGTATTCGGATGCGACTTGATGACTGCGGGCGTACACAGACATCTGCATAATTGTTATGCAGATGGTTTGTCCTCTTTCCTTAGTCCCTTCCAAAAGGCCACCGATAACACACAAACCGCACGAAACGCGAAGGCAAAGTTGTAACTTTACGGCGGTCTTGTGTGTAAGACGATCTTCCCCGGTCGTGGCGGCCCAACACACCCGAAGTGCAGGTATAGAAACATTTTTAGCGAAATGCGTAAACGGTACATACATTAACACAAGTGCATCTCTACGCTATGTATCACGTGAACGAGAGGTACCGCTCCAGACGTGCCGCCCCAATTCCCATGCAACGGGGCATGGCAATACCCCTAAACATGTTGTATTATACCCAAAAAGTATATTAAAACACAAGCGATCACAGGCTTAAAGCGTAAAAGCAGGTTTCTCAATGAACAATACTTCAGCAACCTGTCGGCACTCGAGAGGAATTCGGTATTAAATCGATCAGCACGGGTACAGACTGGTTGTGCGCCGCCGCTGCAAGAGCTCCGACTGACGGAGTTTGAACAATGTGCCGGACGCGCTTGATAATGCTCTTTTTATATGAATGAGCGTCTTGGCGTTCATCGAAACGGTCCAGGACCGATAAATGTTTTGTAAAAGATAGTAAAATGCTGCATTGAAGCAGGATTGGGCCGGCACGGTAAGGGGGGGGGGAGATCTGTCTCTCTCAAGATACCATCGCAATGTAAGAAATATGACGCTACGTATAGTACGGTTAGTGACATTCCGGTGGCCCATTGGATAAGAGGTGGGGAAGAGAGCAGTAACTCAAGGAGAGTTGTCAGATTAGTGGGCATTACTGTTATGTGGATATCTATGGGCGTCGGTATTCATTAAAATGTTTGAATAGATCAGATGTATTAGTGTGAAGTATCTTTCCATATGTTATTGGCTACCAATGAAACTGACACGAAACCGACACACGTTTGATACCACAAAATGAAAGTAATTCTTGACCAATCAATAGTCTGTTTGTTTGAACGCGTTAATCTCAAGAACTACTGCTTTGAGTTGAAAAAATATATTTTTGTTGAATAGTCCATTTGTATAGGCTATATACCATGACGCTACGACTAATAGAAAGGGAGTTACGCGTATGAAACCGCGGGGTATATGCTAGTAGAATATAGAGTTCATTTTAACCATTTTAATTACAACAAAGTAATTATGGACCTATGAAAAAATAATAATTATGTTCGCCTCAACAGAATAAGCAGACCAATGAAAGAATAATAACTATGTTCGCCTCAACAGAATAAGCAGACTAATGAAAGAATAATAACTATGTTCGCCTCAACAGAATAAGCAGACCAATGAAAGAACAATAACTATGTTCGCCTCAACAGAATCAGAAGACCAATGAAAGAATAATAACTATGTTCGCCTCAACAGAATCAGCAGACCAATGAAGTTGATATTTTCACCCCAAAACGTTATCGAGTAACAAAATTAGTTAACGCGCAATTCATCACAAACTTAACATAATATCCGTTACGCCGACGGTTGCCGGAGTTAATTTATTTATTTGGGGTTAATGTCTTATCCCAATTTATCACCGGATCCCCCGGGCTCGGCTATTAGTGCTAACGTCTCGCATTATCAGGGCTAAAGTAGACAACTTGTTTACATCGGGCCTCGGGCGCAGTGTGTATTGGTTTGTGTGTATTGTAAAAGTATATACTTGCGACTAGAGTGGATTTCCAGCATATGTTATACCGTGTAATCATGTTTTTCATGGGAAAATCCTAGGGGTAAATCATAAAGGATGGATTTATCTACGTTCCATTTATTGTCATTTAGAACACATAATATATGTCATAATATATAGTATATATGGTAAGTTGTCTATAATTAAAACAGTATTGTGTATATATATGTAGATGTGTGTTCCCTCCTGACGATATACCCTCCACAGGGATACTGGAGGCTCATAAGCGGCACGCGACAGTATAGCCATCGCTTCTAAGGCGTTATCATGTGAGCTAGAGCCTCCCCTATCGTAAATTCGTCTAGAATGCAGTATAACTCTACTTTTATAACATTACTTTTCCCCTCAATATTTTCTTTTTTGCGTAGACCTGTACAATAGGCTACAGGGAAGCTTAAATCATCGCACTTTAGAAACCTAAACGTTCATTTTCAACTACATGATGTAAAATTTTGTATCACGAACCCCTTTCGATGAATCGGCAAACCCACAATTTCGTTATGCGTGCATAACATCTTTTTTTAGAGATCCTTCCTACAAAAGAAACGGAACTAAACAACCAGTAACAAATGATTTTACTGTTATAAAACATTTTTTTAGATTTTTGACTTAATTTTATCTTATAAGAGATATAGAAATGGGGAAACATGAGAAAAAATTCTGACGTCTTAATTTTACTACTACACAGAGATGAGCAGCCGGAGACATTTATTGCATTATTGTTTTCATAGAGATGAATTATGATGTGAGCGAGAGTTACCTCCCTGTCCGTACCAGCCCAATTCTGCTCTGGTTTTCCTCTTACAAATATTCACTTTTCATAATCTTACTTCTCGCCCAATACCATTATTCTACCTAACAGGAACAAGCAATATAACAGACCGTATCTTTTGATTGCTCATTTTCAAGGCATTACAGGTCTCAGCATTAAATGTGCACATTAGCCTGATACCTCCACGCATACATCGGAACCCTTGATACGCGAGCCGTACTCGCTCTTCACTAGATTTTACTAAACTATCTACAGAATGACATTTTCACGATCGGCAACCCTACCCTATTCGAGAAAAAGCTAACTCGGCTTTTTATTTCCACGGCAATTCATCCCACCGCAGGTGCGACCTAAAAAGGGGCAATCTATTTAGTGCAGGTTGTTTCAGTCATTGATATTCCGCCCAATTTCCGTGTAAGGGCTGATTTACACAGGGCCAGTAACTGGCTCCAAATACGACACAAGTCAGCGCTGAAAGAAACCTTATATGTTTATAGTGCTGTGAAGTCTATGCTAACTTGTGTATATAAACATTCATTTGATTGCCGGTAACTTGCATACCGTACAAGTCGCCAGCAATGTTGTCACCTTGCGGCGGTACCATTTGAGCGAGAGGGCGGCCCAATCGGTTGCAATGCAGCATTACAACATCTCTTACAAAGGTGTCAGTTAAGCAGCCTACTTACTGGCAGAGTTCGGAGACTCTGTGTAAGTTAGCCCTAAGCGACACCGTATCGGCCTTTCACTGATCAACTAAATTGAGTGAAATTGTACATCGTTATATTTTGCTGACGTTTCCTCGGGTTTTCTCGAGTTTTCCCCTCGTATTTTCTTTTTTTTTTTCAGAGTTCTATTTGTGCGTTACTGAATTCTTCGCAATGTTATTTTAATGAATTTTCTTAGCGACGATATTACGTAAATTGAAATACATATTACTACGTTCTCGTCAAATTTGCTGTACATTACACAATATGTAACAAAACCCCAGTTGTTCCTTTTAAACATGTACACATACATATACGTATAAGTACACCGTGACTGAAAATCATAGTTGTATAAAACCAAATGTTGGCCAATTAGGAATTATAATCAAAACAATAATTAATATTCGCGCAATAAAAAATACTATTACACTTATTTCTGTACAAATGCCTACTGCGCCATAGCAGATTACTAACGTGATGAGTTCATGATCTCTAAGTACATTTGGAGTAATAAACTTTTTCAATGCGATGATTCGTCCGCTGTACCTATCGTTACGCCTGGTACAGTACACTTCAGTACATTTTAGTATTGCGAATTGAAATAATATTTTAGTAATTTTATATTTACTTTATATTTTTGTGTCAAACAGTACTACTAAATGACCAGTACTTTTACAGTTGAATATCGATTCAGATTATGGCCTGGGCAGGAACGACGGGGCATTTGTTACATATTGTATAGTCTTTGCTGAATTTCAAATGAAATGAGCTAACAGGACTGGGTACCTCTTACTGGGTAAAGTACCTCTAGCCTACAACGACGTGCCACCTGAGTGAAGTATATAACTGTGGGCAATTCCGGTTGTGGAGGAGACATGGGAAGGGAAACATATCTACATAACCCCAAGTTGCGAGGAGGTTTATGGGTGTCGATAGTCGCCTAAGACACCAAAGTGTTACATAGGTAACCCGGCTGCAATGTCGCATCATTGCAGAGGAATTGGCCCGACAAGGCCGGGGAGGTTCCTCTCGCTCATATCATACGGCCGTAAAGTAACAGCTGTACTTGTCGGGTTTCGCGTGGTTTGTGAAATTTTGCTTGCACGTAGCAGGGTAGGTCAGGAGGGCCGCACATGCATAACAATTATGGGTATATTTACGTGCGTCAAAGAGCACCGTCTGTTCGTTTGTCCCTATTCCGTACTCTAAAAAAATCTTTAGAGTTTAGCTCAGATCAGATTATTACTTATTACTAAACTAGTATGTGATCAGCCGAGTACTTTCAAATGTTACCGTCGAGTCATGCCCTCTTTAAAAGTTAGGCAAAGCTTTTAAGTGAAATCGGATAAACATCTGAATTCTGAAGCCGGACTGTGGGCGTAAGTCAGTGTGTGGGATGATGCATGTCAATTGTTCAATGAAACAGACGGCTACCATTGCTGCATTGCCGTCTAATTAGCCACGACGGGCTCACAGCAGATGGGCTGTCCTGTTTTACATGGTAGGAGTATGCAATAACCAGCCCCGACAGAACCGTTTCTTCTCTCGGGACTAGAACAAAATTGTTTTATTCCATTAAAAAAAATCCTGAAAGAATAACAAACATACATACAAACTTCTTACATTATAATATACTAGCAGCCCCTCGCGCCCTCGCATCCCAAAAACGCACCCTTACATAGTTTCGTTCTTAGCGGAACAAGACGTTTCGGTTCCATTCGTTACCTATAAATCGCCTCTGTGGTAACGGTGCGGGTGCCGCTCGTTAAGAACATTAGCCGCGTGGGGTCCTGGGTTCGATCCCCAGGTCGTGCAACTGTTATGAAATGTTTCTCAGATTATTCTGTTTTCTCTGAGATTGGAATGTGCCCGAAGTAGCCATAGGCTTGCCACCTATGACATCATGGGCCTCAGTGCCTTGGCTAATCGTGGGTGTGCTAGTATATCTACTGGACTTATGAGTTGTGGATGTGCTAGCACACCTCTGCCTACCTCTTCGGGGATAACAGGCGTGAAGGTCTTTTTTTTTTTAAATTAATTGTTGGCTGTGCGGATGTTAATGAACTCCTCTAGACTCCGGCGACTCCGATCGCTCTTGCTGGGGTCATTCATGCTCGATGCCTCTGCAATTTAATACATTTTACAAAATGTGTTTATCGTAGACCCCATTTCTCTTATTTGTAATTCCACCGCGTGACAGCTGCAGCCGGTTTAAAAGCCTTTTTATAGCTCATCAAACTGTCCCAGCGTTTATTGTCTAACATTGTCTTACAAGTTAACATTGTAAGTAAGAATCGAAACAAGAATTGGGCAGGCACTACCGAAGAACTACCACACAGAATACTGGCGTAAAGTGACGGCTTAACCGCGTTTTGTGCGGTTTGTGCTTAGCCGGAGGCCCATTGGCCCCACCGCTTGCGATATCCTAAACGCAAAACCTCTACAGTTAGGTGTAGGTACTAGCTGAGACCACTAGATAACAAGTATGAAAAAGGGGACAGAGCGGCGTATTGAGTCAAAATTCGGTAGTAAATTGCACCTGCTAACCGCGGGACTACTTTCGTTCACGTCAATGTAATGAATGATCTAGCAACGGATTAGTATTGCTGAAACAAATCGAACTGCCAGTGTAAATCACAAGGAAAACTCTCTTTTCACGCCATATTCAGCCATTTATACAACGCGCTCAAATCGCGGGTTTATGTAGCTATCGATAAATCACATCCCTAAGTATTCCTACATGTTTTGTTGGCTTAATAAAAGACAAACATCGACCACGAAATCCATACTACACTACAAATACACATACCATAATATACTAATACTATAAAGCTCAAGAGTTTCTTTGGTTGAAGTCACAAATCCCAGGTATTCCTGGTCCAATTAGATATGGTCGCTACATGAAATGGTAGTACGCGGCTGATGCCGGCGCTACTGTATTATTTGTGGGAAATGGAACCTCCTATCTCTCCGCATATTCATCCATTTACACGATGCGCTTGAATCGCGATTTATGTAGCTATTGATCAATCACATCCCAAAGTAATCCTACGTAACTCTACAGAGCACGTAGGATTACTTTGGGATGTGATTTCTTAGAGAACAAAGTTAATAAATTACGTTGCATTGGTTCGGGTATTCCCTCCATATACGGCGGATGTGATCAGAATTCGACGTTAATTATCATATCTGCGGAGAGAGACCTCACATTTCTACAAATTTTCAGCTTAAATCGCGCTTTATGCGGCTATGGATAAATCACATCCCAAAGTAATCCTACGTGTCTTGTTGGGATAATAAAAGACAAAGCTAATTAGTTGCGTCTCCTCTAAGTCTGATATAGCATCGGCGGCGAGCTAAAACCCCTTATAAAGTGCAACGTCTACATCCCGCTAGTGATGGGCGCTGGGATATTACTTAACGTCTTTATCCGGCTGCCTCGGAACACAGCACAGCGTTAATGAAATTGGCATTAAACGTCAAAACGGATTATTTTTATCAAATCAAAACGACTAGTGTACATACCTGGTGAGTTTTTTCTCGATATCACAGGATACCGCATTAGAAGTTACTGCTATGTTATCGCGTCTCGTACGGTTTATGAGTCACCGGTGGCCTTTTGTGTTGTAGGGCAACGCATCTGCATATGCGGATGCAATCACATGTCCTACTGCTGGTTTGTCCCCCTACGCTATAGAAAATAAATATTTGGGCACCTTTGATATGTTTCTAATATTAGGAGGACAGCTCATAGAGTCTTACAATAAAAGTTGTATTTCAAATGTTAAACTTGTCAGGAAGACGGGTCTGGTAATCATGCAGCGAAAGCTGGCTCATGCCCTGAAGCGAGGCGGAAGTGTAGGACGCACAGATCGCGCAGGATACTACAGCTCTCTTACATTACTTTGAACACACTGGGGCATCTTCACGCTAGGTGTGTTACGTCATATTGGATCTGGTGGCCTGGCACGTGAGGTTTTCGGAGTACAACAGAAAGAAAAATGTGTGTCGATCACAATAAACACATCAACCCAAGAACCAATAGAATTGTCGTTTATCCAGCTGTTGTTATTAACGCGCTAGTTCGAAAATAATAATAATAATATAATAACATATAAAATGGATTTTAGTTGGACTATAGAAATAGTGACGTTTGCACATGGTTGTAGCCCACGCGGACGAAGTCGCGGGTGATGGCTAATAAAAAATATAGATATTGTGATCAATACAGATCACCGTTGGAATACTTAAAAGACATATGGTGCGATTCTTGTAGGCAGGCAGAACCGAGAGCTGTATTTCGCAATCTTCACACATTCATCAGCCTTACTTTTTTCTTGCAAACATTAATTACTTCATACAAACACGCCGGTTGAGATGTCTCGTCAATTGAAAACAGTGTCGATTTATAATTGTTTATAACACGCGTCACTAAAGTCGCGTAGGACGGCGTTTATCAGCGTATTATGCCGTTCTGTGATACGCTAACTTGAGGCGAGCGTCTCGTACACTATTTTATGTACGTAAACGCAAGGCACCTCTAATTACATCACGCGTCATGTACTACTTGAGCCTCGGAAAACTGTGTGTTTACGTTTAAGCAACCGCTGTGCAATAAAAAATTAAGGCGTTAAAGTAATTGTTTTTCACAAAGGTATCCATCGAAACCTGTCATTAGGAAGAGGTACTGCCACGCTGTATAGGAGGATGCATCGGCATGCATGGTGCATGAAATTATATACTGCTATGCAACGGAATACCTCTCGCTCACTTGATACCGGCGCAAAGTAACAGCGTCGCTGTCGTGTTTCGTGCGGCTTGTGAGTAGCCGGTGGCCCATTGGGGCGGGGATGCGTAACAACCATGTGAATGTCCATGCGCGTCGGTAGTCATCAAAAGGGTCCGATTGTTCATTTGTCCCCTTATGTCCTTAAAATAAATGGAAAAGACTTTGTAATTAGGAGATAAGAGATTTTGTTAACTTTGATGCCTTTTACATGTCTAAAACTAACTTGACTGGCCCAACGTGACGTATCCGTTCTTTCACGCCACTGTTATGCGAGTGAGACATTCCGTATGTTCGTCACGTATGTAAGTAGATATGTTAACAACAAAATTACAAGCAATTTTTTTAATTATAGTTAAATTAGCCGACGCGTTATGAGGTGAATGTAGAGAAAGTGAAGTTACATGACATAACCGTTGCACAGTGTTATAAGATTATATGGCGGCATTGCAAGCGGGCCGGGCATTCGGCTACAATGCACCATTAACCTTATAACCCGTCGGTTAATTTAACTACAACAGTTAAACAATAGCCTGTAATGATGTTAACAGGCACATACATACGTGACAAATACATACGCTGACTCACATTGACTTTGTTACGTGTTGTGTCAACATGAGCTGGTAACTGCTGACCAGCATTTTAGTGCTAGTTACACCCGTATCAGACAGAGGAATCACGTGATAGCTATGATGTCTCGTTTCGTGCGGTTAGGGAGTTTCCCGTGACCTACAAGTCTAGAATAGAGGAGAGCAACACGACTGCGTACTGCATTTTGTATATTTATGGACTTGTCACACCATGTCAGTCAGTCTAGTCCTATTTTTTTTTGTTGACGCAGGGAAACGCATTTACGCGCCTTCACTGGTCCTGGATGGGGTTCAGTGGTGTGTGGGGCTCGCGGCACATTATATAGAGTCGAATACCCACAAAAACCACCGCAAATGCCACCAGTCTTTGGTGAGGTGCCCCGGAACAGCAAATCATCAGGGCACCTCGACGGCTAGTCAGCCCTAAGGGACCAACTCCACCTCCACAGATAGGGTTGTCCCGCACCACATGAGAACCCCACCGCCTTTGGGGTGAGGTTCCCATCCTCGCCCCTTGCCCCGTGCGCAAAAGCGGCGCCACTTTTTGCTCACCTTTTTTGTACAAAGAGCAGCACCTCCTCCTGCTCTTTAGTCCCCTCTTCTTATAGGAGGGGTACTAAGAGCCGCCACCTCCTCGGTTCAATTGGCTTCGCCCAAGGTGTCTCGGATCACCCCAGGGCTCAGTAGAGCCCCAGCGCCACGACAAGGCTTGAACCTTGGTGGGGATGTCAGTCTAGTCCTGTGGCGAGTAATATGGGGTCTTTTGTGACAAGACAGCGGACAATACATTAAAGAGTTTTACTATAGGAACACATATAATACATACCCATGACCTAGGCGGGATTCGAACCCGCGACCTCTGGTGTAACACGCGGACTCACCGCCATGTTACCAACAGAGAATCGGTACTTATGCAGATGTTTATGAACATCGACAGTCAACGAGAAGCTCCGTCTACGCTATAGAGGAAAGAAAAGACGAAACCCTATACGTGTCTTATCTATAAACGTAAAAACTATTTTTAAGAAATGCTAAGCTCCCCTGAGTAAACTAAAAACCACCCTTTAAGGGTCCCCTAATCCTCACGTTTGTCCCCTGGGGACCCTAGGCTCGATTCGCAATGGTAACGTTACGAACGTAAATTCCGGGAAAACAGCGTAAACGTACTTTTGTACCTGGTAAATAGCGGAGAGGGTATTCTGTAGTAATGTGAAGTTTATTTTTGTTTTTGTGCATTAGTATAGAGTTATGAGACTGTTTGTGTAGTATGACGGATGTTTGACTTAACGTGACATTATTATCTAAAATGTCACAATGTTATTTTATAAAACATGTCTAAACTGATTTCATCGCCTGTTTTGAACACTTTAAAATGACAGTCCTTATAAGGCGGTATCGTGATACCGAGAGGTAACTGTCGTCCAAATTCATCTGCAACGCGGCAATGCCACTGTTATCTATACCTATTGGAAACAAACTCCCCAAAAGCTGTCCCTCTACATCGATTTTCTCAAAATCTACTAAACGTATTTTCATACGGTTGTCATCACTTGATGAAGCTATTCCTGAGGAAGGTTTTAGTGTCTCATTGTTCAAGTATATAGCAGTAGCAGTCTGGTCCGTGCTATTCACTGGCGAAGCCGCGTGATATATGATGTTTAAGCATGTCATGTATAGCGAGAGATCTTTTCATCTGCAATGTGTTATAGAACATTTTTCACAATCTGTGCCTCAAAGTGAGAGCAGCAAATGAAACTTGATTGTTATTTCAAGTGCGAAGCCATTAAGTGACATAAAGCAGACGTGCATACGTAATGCAGCCGAGTGGCCGCTGATTAGATCTGGTGGGATCGGTACGTGGTATTCATACCAAACACAACGACCTTCCACAGCGCGCACCAGTGTCGCGGACTCGCGCACTTTATATAGCACGAGGAGACAAGTCGGAGTCTTTCAGTGACTACTCGCCCATACATATCCACATAGAGATTTGTTTTCGCTCCTATATGATAAAAAATAGTACGTGGTAGTGTCATGCTGCATTCAGGCCGAATTTCGACCAGGGAGGTACCTCTTTTATAGTATCACTGTCAGTGTCATCAAATATTGGACTTCTCTTCGCTTCCACGGCATAAGTTGCACAGCATAATATTAGGAGGAGGTAGTGTCTTGCATTGTGGTTTACTCTACTTCCTCCTATGCAACGGTATTAGGCCGACACGACAAGGGAGCCGGACTGCCGTAAAGTGACATCTTCAGTGTGGCATTTCGTGCTGTTTGTAAGTAGCCGGTGGCCCATTTGGGGGTGGGGGCGCCGGTAGTCGTAACAGGCATCGATTACTCGTTTGCCCCCTATTCCATATTTAAAAAGCATCCACATTGAAGTCGGTTCCTTCTCGCAATAGGACATCCCCTAAATAACAATAAATTTGCATTTACAAACGCTAACCAACGAGTAGATTATTACAATGTGTAAAACGTATAATTATCATCAATTTTACTAATCGGCGACAAAAGCGACGCGCGCAGAATTACTAAATAAAGCAGACGTGCATACGTGACTAAATAGGGGGGATGGAAGGGAATGACTAAATACGGGGGAAGGAGACACAAATGGTCACCATTGGGAGTGGGCAGGTGGACACGTGCAGAGGCAGAGCTATTGGCAAAAAGCTCACGTAAACTCTAATACACTAGGGCTGATACGGAAGAAAGCAAAATTAATAAAAATCTGCAAAAACTTTGCGATTCAAATTCGATGGAACGAAAATACATCACAACAAAGAGACTGATATTTATCTCATACTAGCTCTGCTTCACGGTTTCTGCAATTGTGGTTATGCAATCCAATTTCTTCTTTCAATTCTAACGCAGAGCCGTTTAGTAGTTTCGCTAATAAAAACATATGCAAACAGGTATGCACCCACTATCATGTCCATCCGTAAAAAAACACTCGAAAACCGCATCGACGCATCTGACGCAGTGGGGTAATAGGAGGAGCCGGCTTTATTCTACGTCACTCTAATAACTTTTTAAGGTAACGAAAGCGTTCAGTTTGAGTGTCTCATAGACGATGAATTCAAATGAAAACTTCAGCCCAAGTTTAGGCTGTACTGCCCACCCTGGATCATTGTTTTTTTTCGGAGGGACCTATTACTGGTGGCGATGCTATTGCTTTGCCATAACAGTCCTACGGACTAGCTGCATCATTGTGTTATTGTGGGATGGGCAGATAAGAAAGTTAATGAGGAGCAAGTCAGTACCAGCTCATCATGGTGTCGTGGAGTTCTCACAGGACAGGACCAGGTGCCTCGGCAGCTTACTGCGTCCCCTTTCTTACTCCCTACCAATGTAATAATGGCGTAAGTTTACATACTTTTTGTTCTCTCACGGGACAACTACGGAACGGATTTGAATTAAATTTTGCATAGATCTATATTAAAGTCTAGAATAATATAAAAAATATTTTGTATCCCAAAAAAGGACATTCCTCAATTATCGATAATATATAAAGAAGATAACATTATACCACGTTATTTTAGAAAGAGACTATTTACTCAATTACTAAGTTCTTTTGTACAACATTGACCCATAATACCTATGTAAGCAAATTTCAGATGTCTACGAGTACTGCAATATGTTACTAGTTGCGTCAACCTTACAAAAGCAGTGATATGTTTAAGTGTTAAAATAAATAGTTTTGATCATCAGCTTTTATCAAACCGCCGTCAATGTCCTAGACCTCATTTAATGACCAGAAACGTATTTGAAGTCGGGACTAAACCGATTCTTTCAATTCTAAAAATCAAGTCTACCCAAATTATTTAGTTCAGTTCAGTCTAGTTACTTGTGTGAAGTCCGAAACGTGTGCGATAATTAGTTGTGATGTTATTATAATTTTTTTAACAAAGCAATCGGACCTAGTTTCTGCAAATGGAGCAAATCGACCAGCGTGCCGTCATTACGTACCTCCATAAGAAGGGGCTACCACCGAAAGCCATCCATGATGATATGGTCAGTACTTTAGGAAATTGCGCTCTGTCTTATTCATCCGTCAAAAATATCTCGCAGAATTCAAGCGTGGTAGAGAGATTGTGAAAGATTGAATCCCGCTTGGAGGGCCTTCGACGTCCACTGCTGACGAAAACATTTAAAAAGATAAAAAATTAGAGAGATAGCCGAGATTATAGGCATCTCTTATGAACGAACTCATAACATCATAGTCAACGAATTTGGTTTCCACGAGGTGTCTGCGAGGTGGGTTCCGCGACTGCTTTCAGTTGAACAAAAAAGGACGCTAGTTCACTTGACTGTTTGGAATCTTTTGAAGTCGATGCAAGATGATTTTTTGAATCGATTTGTAACAATGGACGAAACATGGGTTCATTACGGTACGCCAGGAACAAAACAACAATCGAAACACTGGAGAAGGCCTGGTTCACCACCCCTTAAAAAGGGTAAGGCGATGTTGTCGGCAAATAAAATAATGGCTTCCATATTCTGGTACTCGAAGGGTGTGATTATGATTGATTATCTTGAAAGGGTCAGACTATAAACTCGGATTACTACTGTATCTTACTAAGTCGTTACGGGAGGAAATAAAGGAAAGCATCCCGGAATGCTCAGGAGAAAAGTCCTGTTTCATCAAGACAACGCCCATGTTCACACCTCTGTGCAATCAATGTCTGAAATCTACAACTGTGGCTTTGTACTATCACCGCACCCGCATTATTCAGCTGATCTGACACCGTCTGACTTCTTTCTGCACCCTAACCAAAAAAAGCACTTGGGAGGTCAAAACAGCATATTTTGACTCTAAGGAAGAATCATTTTTTTCAACGGTCTAAATGCTTTAAATGGGAGATGGCTAAACTGCATAGAACTTGATGTAAAAAAATAAAATAATGACTGATTTAGTGTGAGTTTATTTTCTTGCTTAAGCCGAATACTTTTCAATCCACCCGAGTAGGTTCGCCAACCCTAAAGCTAATCCATCTAGCGGCGGGCCCGACTCAGCCGTAACACTTCTTCACAAACATCTATATTGCTACGTCTACACATTTCGGAGACGTTTTAGTAAAATTTGCCCCTCAAACATCTCATTTTTTTATTGAGTAGAGGTGAAATGAGCAATCGGCTTCTTTTCGGCGTCAAACTGTGTTTATATGCTTCGCCGTCCTTAGCGCCGCCCCTGAATGAGTTAACCAGCACAAATTTTACAAAATTAGCGTCCTCTCCGAGTTTCGGCTACGAGTCTCGACTTAGACGAAGTATAGAGACCAAGAGCCATTCCTTTAATCTTCTCGTACGATGGGACGGTAGCCCGACACCACCGGTGACATATCAGACCACGGGTAGTAACACCGCCAACTTCCTCATTACTGACTGTTGGCAAGGGCTGATGATGTTAATAACTACAATACGCATCCATTTGAAGCCGAGGCGCGCCACTAGTCAGATATATATCTTTCTCCACGGACTTATTATTTTAGTTTTGATACAACCATTCAATTAAAACATTATAGTCACACAAAATTAAATCTTAAACAGTGTTAGTAGAGACCACTTTCCCAACAGATAATAGAAGACACTATTCAGAATATTATCTAAGACAGGGATTTCCAAACTGTGCTCCGCTCTGGTGCGCAGAAGGCATTATAAGACGTTGCGATATTCTCTGCAAATCGAACTTGGAAACGGACGCCAGAAACTAACGCAGCAATGACACGACTTATTCCATATTTTAAAAATTGATGTGAACTTCCCGTTCACAAATAAATTAAAATAAACAATTTTTTATATAAATAAAATTTATTACTTTTTCATAACATAAAATTTATTGAACATAATAACATATCAGTTGATTTTTACTTTAACTGTGTTGTATTTAAACTAAGTGTTATGTTAAATAATTTATTTAGACATAAAATTACGATACAATTACGATAATATCAACAATTGTTTCATATTCATTTTGTATTATTTTTGCCCAACTGTTTAATTTCCACCAATATTTTAATTTGCTTTCCTACTTTAATTTATATTTGGTAATGATATTTTTTTTGCTTTACTTTTATGCGAGGACCAGAAACCGGTTTTTGTGCTTTACATCGAAATCAGTATGTTTTAAATTTTGTGCCAGTGAAATATTTTGTTAACATTGAGACAAAACTAAAAATTTGGGAACCGCTGTCTTAGGGAGACTCTAAGTAACCAGACTTGAACTTTGTGTGTTTGTGATTAAAGCTAAAATACCTTGCAACGGCTCAACAAGGGACATATGACATCCACTACATCAAAATCGAGAGTTCCATTTTCAAATGAATTGGGAACCGTTTTCTAATTGGCGCGACGTGACTCGTCTGTGTTCATCTAATCAACGTTTGAATTTCGAATGTAATTTGTGTTTTGCTTTCTGATTTGTGCCTATATAGTTAAATTTGTAAAAAAAAAGTATTATCGCGCATGAATTTTATTTACGCGGGAAAATTAAAACTAAAGCAACAAATTAATTTAAAACACTTGTTTTAGTAATAAGTTTAATTTTAAGTTTAAGTTTGTGAAGCTTCTGAAACGTCGGACTAGTTAAATAAACCGCGATAAAATCCTTAAAAATGATTAGTAGTTCATTGGGTTAAGTATCATTCGCTTAAACTTAAGACATCATTAAGCTTAATTTAAGTGAAACGTAGGAGTAACAAGTACCTTGTTTTTGCATTTGAACACAAAGAAATATGTTGGCAAATTTTTATTCTTACTTACGAACACCGCAAATTAAAAAAAAGCAGTTACGACGCATTTATTGAAAATGCTGATAACATACACTGCACAAGACAACTCCAACCATCATTATTATCGTTCGTCCTCATTCGCATCGGATATTTAAATTGATTCACAGATTATAGAGCACACTCCGCCATTACGTAGCTTCATTAGTCCGGTATCGAATATCAAACGACGTTTAAATTTCCCGCCTTTTTTCGTTTTATGCCGACTACGTTTTATGGAAGATGATACAACAAAGCTTCCTCAGTCCCTACGCTTCGTCTGAAAATAAACTTAACATTAACTTGGAAAACATAAAAACCAACTGCTCCGTCAACTTCAGACGGAAACATATAAATCTAAATACATACATACTATGTTTTCAAAGTTGTAAAAAGATGAAAATTTTACACTTATTATTTATTTATTTAATAATTAATGTACACTGTAGGCATACATTATATACTTGAATAAATAAACTAATTTTTTATACTTTTTTCACAGTTAATTGTGGATAAAGTATATAAAGTTTGTTTATTTATTCAAGTGTTGACATGAGTTACCATCGATGAGTGACAATACATTCAATCAACTATATAGGAAGGCTAATAGATAAGTATCCGAAGCGACAAAGAAAAACTTTAATAATCTATTTAAAAGAATTTTATTTTTCAACGGAGCTTCATTCTACCTCGATGCATTCAGTCCAGCGCTTCTCCAACGCCCTTACACTATTTTGGTAAAATGTTTTCTCTAACGTCTACGGAGACAATGACTTCTCCATTTGATAAAAATCTTCAGCCACCTAGCCTTTTTTTGCAGCAAGCTTGCATAATACTCTTCATTTATTGTTTTCCTCTTTGCAAATAATGCACTAAAATAATCACTCGAGCATCCCAAAAACAGACGCCATCACTTTGCCGGCTGACAAAACCGTTTTTGCTTTCTTCGGTGCAGATTTTCCGCTCTCAGTCCACTGCTTGGATTGTTCTTTTGTTTAAGGAGTATAATGATGTATGTGCGCCAAACACTCCGACGAATCGTCCACTCGAAGTTGCTTTGGGTTAACAATGAGCAAATGCGGCACCCATCGCGCGCATAGCTTTTTCATTCGCAAATGTTGGTGTAAAATGTTATAAACACGTTCAGAGGAAATGCTTACCATCTCTGCTATCTGCCGCAACTTTAAAGCGCCTATCATTCAAACCATTTTCTGAATATTTTTGATCATTTCCGGATTCGTGACTTCATTTGGACAGCCAGACACGTCTAAAATCAGTCACCCAGGTGTAAATTGTACCCAATGCAGGAGCAGTATCACCTAAAACACTTTCTAGCTTGACTTTAATCTGGGTTGCTGTTTCCCTTTTAAAACGTAAAACTTTATCACCGCACGAATATCATTTCTTTCCATTGTTGAGTTACGGCAGAGAAAGTTCTAGGTCCCCTCACACAAATTCTATCGGATCGAAAAAAAAATCAAATTCGGCGTTCCAGTTTCGAAAAGATCATAGAACATGATGTAATAAATTTTGTTTGCTAATCTTTTTTTTTAAATTCGTCGTTTCGGCCAGTCATCAATCAGCCGGCACATTATATACTTAATACTATACAGACGACCGGCTGGCTCAGTGGGTAACGTGGCGGATAGTCCGCGTGCTGTGCCA
This sequence comes from Eumaeus atala, assembly GCA_017140195.1. NCBI lineage: Eukaryota > Metazoa > Arthropoda > Insecta > Lepidoptera > Lycaenidae > Eumaeus > Eumaeus atala. The sequence continues at coordinate 304,427 of JAFELO010001163.1, forward strand.
GAGGTCGCGGGTCGAAACCGGCCTAGGTCATGGATGTTCATCTATGTATTATATGTGTTTCTATAATCATAATAAGAAAAATATCATATATAAGAAAATTCTTAATATTTAAAATTTCTTAAATTAATATCAATATTAACTCTCGCAATTTAAAATGTTTTCTAAACCAAACATATACATACAACCGGACGATCATTACAATTGTAATGAGTCGCCTTCGCGTAAACTTAAGACACCAATAACCGGGGATTATGTAGATATCATTTTACTCTTTGTTTATTATGTGTCTTACTGTAGAACGTCATACATACACGGATAATTCTACTTTAACCTGCGATTTGGTTAAACATGAAGCCAACTTGGAGACTTCACTATTATCCCAAGCACTTTATGCTCAATGTTCGTATTATCTATTAAACGCCGCTAGATGGCTCTGCGCGAGCGGTGCATCGCGCTATCGCTTGGCCACCGCCACGCCGTCACCACCCAGGGCCTGGACACCTCGGTGATCTCCATATCCAAAGAATTCTGATTTTCATAGCGGCGTCAATAGTAATACATTGAAACACGCGTTAATAATATTAACAAAAGTCGGATACTTCTCGTCCCATCAGCGGAAAAAATAATCAGTATTTTGGGCCTTACGGGAAAAATAACTCGCCAAGTGCGAGGCGGACTCGTTCGAAGGGATCCGCACCAGCAGGGGATACGAGCATTACAATTGTATGTCATTACACTCGTATATAACTAATAAGTTATGACTTATACTGCGTGCATGTATGGAACGAATTACTCATATAAGTCTGTAATATATTTATTCAGTGGCATAACTAAACTAAAAACTTTACCCATGTGTGAAATGAAAAAAAAAATGTTTACCTGATGATGACAAGTCGAAACCGGTCATCAATGTAAATTGAAAAATAAATAATTGTGAAAAAAATATATAAAGTTTATTTATTTATCCAGGTGTTGAAATGAAATGATATGAAATTAAAATGAAATTTAAATATTTTTATTCCAAATAGAATTACATAAACTACTTTTTGAACGTATCAAGTAAATCTACCACCTTTATAGTAATGAACCCACGTTTGCCACCAGATTTCGTCCACACCTGCCCTAAACTAATAAGCTCATGTTTCTCCACCAGACTGCGTCCACCTCCAGCTGTACAAGGACCTGAAGGAGCGCCAGCGGCACGGGCAGACGAAGGCGTCTCTCTCGCTGCAGCAGTACCTGGGGTTCGAGTCCGGGTTCACGCTCGACAAGGAGTCCAACACGCTCGCCATCCTCTGCGAGGACGTGGTGCCGGTGCTTGCCTTCGACACGAGGGAGATACTCATACAGTGGCGGGTTAAGGTAAGATGATGATGATTTATTAAAAAGAATTATAAGTGAGTATGAGCATGGTGACGACTACTGGCGACATCTGCATAAATGTTTTGTAGATGCGCTGTCCTCCATCCCCTAATGGGCCACAGAATAGCAAGGAACCGCTCGAAACATGACCATGTATACGTATATGCGGTCGCAATACAGCGTAACTCTGAAACTCTTTAGTTACCATACGAAAGGAGTAAAGGAATAACCAGAGCCTACTGGAGACTACAGACACCCATTAATACCCACATAGAGGTCCCTAAATGAGCTGCAATGCATCAAGGACACCCTGATGTCGCAGGTGCAGCACAACTTTGGCAGTAGCCGCGAGTTCGCGGGGGTGTTAATCTCCGCGCCGCACAGTAGCATCAAGGCGGGCCCGGTGCGGCTGCATGCGTGCGGCCCGCGCCTCGCGCTTTGTACGGCGCGCCCCCCCGAGATCACCGCACTCTGGGACGTCAAGCTGCTACGGTCAGTGCATGTTGTATACATAGAGATGTTTTCTACGGCTGCATACAAACATGGAAGTTATGGCGTTCCTAGATTAATCCTAATCTAGACTCTTAGATTTTCCTAGGTCAAAGCATCAGGTTTGTCGGCAAACAACAAGCCAGGGTCGAATGTAAAGTGTTTAGTTGGTCTAAACTTGTGCAGTGTCGGTGAAAGCGTATGACAGAAAAATCCCTTACTATTCGCGCGGCGAAACAAGAAAGTATATCCAAGACTCGCAGACGTATATAAAACCCTTTCTATAACAATAGTAACGGCGGAACCCTTATAACCCGCGCACGCAGGCCCTCTCCCTCGTCCTCCCTCGTCCGTCAATTAGTGACCCAGCTCCGCTCGGCCGCAAACATTGGACTTACGTGATAAACATTTTTCCACATTCGGAGATCAGTTTGTGAAATATTGAGGTTTAAACAGGAATATTTTTTCGTGGGAAGTAAACATTTCAATACAGCGCCGATTTCACAACATATAAGTGTCAAATAGATAGTCGATAGATACTATCTCTTAAATACCACATAAATGCTTCATTACCTATAGGGATATTTAGGATATATACACATGAAACCGAATTCTTTCCTATGAGACTTTCTAATTCTATTAGGAGAATTATTAGAGTCGGAAATCTGTAGATGAAAGATATTCAAAAAAAAATTGGCTGGGAATACTTAAAACCCATAACAGAACATGTTCCAACAGTTTTGAGAAGTTTTGTCTGTTTATTTGGCCGCGCAACGCATGAAACCTTTGATGCACACTTTACTAATCTGCCGAGATAAAACACGATCAGGTTGTAGGCTGTAAAAAAATTAATGGTCCTCTTGGGATAGATTTGACACAGAAGAAATCGCACTGTCCCAACAGCAAGTATCTAATGAATCACTTTGGGTAAATTGAGTTTATGCGCTCATGGGTTGTGTAACTTGTACAAAAAAGCTTTGCCCTACCGTGTCGGCCTAATTGGACTGCCATGCAGCAATGCAATTCTTAACTGCTAAATTCTAATCTTATCGAACGAAACCTCTTGTGCTAAAGTAATGCCAAACACTTCAGAGCCTGCAAAAACACTTACATTCACTGAAAAATCAAAACCGACTTGCGCCCTTGGCCAGACTTATTTTACTAAGAGATCCTCGTAATACGCCAAATATTTTTCCGATATAAACGTATACTAACAGCAAGCTCGGCAAATCAAAGAGGACCCTTTGTCCCTAATCTCCCGATCGGCGGGGGCCGCGGTTTTATCTCCCATCTTGTAATTTGTCTCCCCCGGGTTTACCCCACTTTGAATATTACAAATTCGAAGCAGGTGACTATTGACGACCAGTCAAAATTGACTACGTGTCTCACGGTTGGATCACACCGGCCCCTCCAAATCTGGCAAATTCACAAACCACCATTGGAAAGTCTACATGTCCTATATTAAATAATAATAATCTAACAAAAAAAAAATTCCCTTGGGATTCCCTTCTAAAACAATAAATATATGTGGGGCTATTTATTGTTTTAGAAGGAAATCCCAAGGGAAAAAAAATTGATTCGGGATAAAATATTTTTTTTGAGATGTAGGAATTCACAAAATTCCAGTCAGTAATTTGTGCGCGAAAGAATGATGGACATAAATACAAACTTTCACACGTATACAGATGTTATCCTTTATTTTGAAAAAAATCTTTCACCTTTAGAATCCTGCACTATATCTGATGAACACAGGCTATATAACGTTGGAGATCAGCATGAAAACTTCCATAATATACCAAAGTTTTTTTTTATAGAATAGGGGGGCAAACGCGTAATCGGAGGCTCTTTACGACTACTGACGCCCAAGAGCATCCACATAATTACTATGCCGATGTGTTACCCTCC
>JAFELO010001163.1:308188-333338 GCA_017140195.1 Eumaeus atala
CCCCCCCCCCCCCCCCAACGTGCCACCGGTAAAAAAATATCGAAGTAAATTCTTGTAAAACTGGAGAAATTATTGTCATCAGTCCCGACAGTCGTTGTTCTGTCATTAGTTTAATTTCTGAGTGTGTGTAATGTGTCCGTGATCGAAATTAGAATTTATAGTTTTGTATTTTTGTAAATCAATGAATTTTTGCCATACTTCATGAAATATCTGTACGAAACAGGGACGGAGTGCTAGTTAATTATAACATTAACACCATTTGATATTGCCAACGTCTGTACCTATATTTTAAGTCCGGTATTGACACATTAAACGTCTAACGAGGAAAGTATTTAAGGAATAAGTAGACGATCCTCAGCGTACATTAAGCAATTTCGGCGTCGCGTAAGGATTATCTGCGGAATTAATCGGCAACTTCGAAGGTTAAAAGTTAATCAGTTCCTGTAAATGGCACTTAAAAAAGAGGACCCTTGCAAGGGTCTGGAGGAAGCTATTTAATTACTGTACTTAAAAAGGCGAATGAGCTTGGAATTATCGGTCAAATCGCTTTTGTTCTGGGGTTTTCAAATTAAATAATTTGTTTATTTTCAAGGAACACGAACAGTTGTTAAAAAATATATAGATAAATTGACTAACATATCGCAAAAACCAAAACCGTGTCCACAAATAATATACACTAATACAACTAAAAAAAAGAGTTTAAAGTTTACATTCAATCAACACACAATTAAAGGAAACTAATAGAAAAAAAAAAAAAAAAAAAAACAAAATACAGATGTTCAAAGTACAGTACAAAGACTTATTTATGACTATTAAATAATAATGAAGCTATGAATATATGATACACATATTAACAAACATGGGTAAACAAACAAAAGAAACTACAAATTCAGAAGTGATTAATTACAGGTCACAAATGTCGCATGTCATTTTTTTTATTTCCATCTTATAAGAAACAAGTGAACAACCAAACTGGTCGATCGACTGGAAATATTTGTTGTATGATGTAGTTGCACGGGGAATGCGGGTGTTACCACCATACCTGGTTTTAGTGCTAGGGATGTTATAAGATTTCTTTATTCGCGAGCTGATGCGTGGGCATTGCTGAGTTATTTGGCACAACAGAAACGAGGAGTAGATGTGATGATCTTATATAAGAATAGCTGATCACGTTCGAGTCTGCGAATGTACAACGATTGAATGTTGTGGAATTTGGAATATGTTTTTAAAAGAAATTTACTTTTGCAATTCATATGTTTAACAAATTTTTTGTTTGTCTTCAATCTTTTTATTATATTTTTTGTATTGTGGATACCAAACAACAGAACAATATTCAACGATTGGTAGTACAAAATATTTATATATTATTATATATGTTGGGTAAAAGTAAATTCTCGCGAGATCCTCATGAGAAATTCTAACATACGATAAGCCTTTTTAACGATAAGATCTATGTGCAAATTAAAAGAGAGTTTCGAGTCTATTCATACACCTAAATCTCTAACGACAGAAACCCTTTTAAGAAGTTCGCCATTTAATTGATACTTATATATTAATGGTTGTCGTTTCCTAGTGAAGGCAATGACATTACATTTTTGTACATTTCATTTTAGGTGATTCAGGTCGCTTCATTTTAGGTGGTCAGGAAGATTTCACAACAGAAACAATTTTCATATCATCTGCGTAAAGAATTTCGTTCGATTTTCAAAATTAGGGATGATATCGTTTAAGTAGAGATTAAATAATAGAGGCCCCAAGTGATAACCTTGTGCTACCCCTGAAGTTACAGGTACAAATTACGAACAGTACCCCTTGATAGGATCTTTGACGGAGGTAAGAGTCAATCCAACGTCACCATGAATCCCCAAGTCATCGAGTTTATTAATTTTAATTTTAAGTGATATTTTATCAAATGCTTTGGAATAGTCGGTGTATTTTACATCAACCTGATATTCTTGGTCCATGGCAAAGCCAACACGATGAGCAAATTCACATAAGTTTGTTTCGATTGACCTTTTTGTTACAAAGCCGTGTTGTTCGGGTATGATTGGAAGGCTACTTGGGGGAAAATGTGATAATATAATCAATCTATGATTTTATTTTTTCAAACATTTTCGCGATCGTGTTAAGCTTAGAAAAAGGTCTATAATTAGTTATGTTGTGCGTATTGCCTGATTTAAAGATAGGGACGATACATGATTTTTTTTCATTATTATACCACTAGTGAGAGACTTTTGAAAAGAAATGCCAAATGTTGTGCAAGCTGGTTCTTACAAGATCTAGGATCAAAATTATATATACACTGAGTGTATCCCATCGGGCCCTAAACCCTTAACTGATGTTTAAGGCACCTAAATATATCATGATGTTGTTGGTGGATAAATCAATCGAATCAACGTGACAAATAATATTAGAACTGTCAGTAACATGAGGATCAGTGGTTGGGATAGAATAATTTGAAGATGGCCCATAAACGGACTGAAAATATTCATTAAATCTACTACAAATATAGCTTCCTGTAGATAAACATATGTTGTTATATGTCATAGTAGATTAATACATTAATTTCATATATAATGGCGCATTAAAAGTCACTTTTCAAAAAGGAATTCAAGGCGTGTGCTACCTATACTAATGATATAAAGAGAGTTTGTTTGTTTGAGCGCGCTAACCTTAGGAACTACTGAGTCGAATTGAAAAGTTATTTTTGTGTTGAATAGTCTATTAATTGAGGAAAGCTATAGGACATATATCATAACACTACGACTAACAGGACTGGGGAGGTGGGAGACGCGAAGCCGATCTAAGTAGATTCATCAGGCATGTATGCAGGCGTCGGTGGATAAGAACTGAAGCGCACAACTACAAGAGTCATTGGAAATCGATTCAAAGGATGTTGCAAAATAAAAAACAGCAAGACATGTATTAACGAAACAAAAAAATAGATCTGGAGTAACGCGGAGGAGACCGCGGGGTGATGCTAGAAGAAATATATGAGGATCAATATCGTATAATAATGTCGTGTGAAATATGGCGTAAAACCAGCGTAACGACAGTTCCCCCCATTTTTTCCACTTTTCTCTTCCCAAGATCTTCATCGCGGTGACCAGGCACGTATCGATCGAGTTCATTTTGTTTTTACTCAGTCTGGTTCTGGTTTAATCGGCGAAGTATATACTACTTCGTGTATTAGTTAAGTTTTTCCTCTATCAAGAACTACGAGAAACGCGTCAAGTATATGTACTATACTTATATAATACAAAATGTTATTTACCAAACCTTGTCTGAAAGTTGGCTTAAGAAACTCCTTTTCTTTGAATCTGAACCTATACTTAGGTACGGTTCGGGGTCGAAAGAGGGACCGATCCCTCCCCGCTCCCTCTCCTACAGATGGGAGAGGTGCATCCCGATTCATATCGAGTGTTTAGAAACTACTTACATTTTTTAATCCATAACAAAGAACACGATATTGTTTTTTACGGAGTAAACTCTAGAAAAAGATGTTATGATACTGATGATCATGAAGGAAGTCATTAGAGATCACCTCGAACACAAGTTTGAAGGGGAATGTTTAAAAGTTGAGAGATAATGTATATTTTAGGGAGTTCTATACGCCCCGGCGCCGCAGGCAAAGCTCGTGTTTGATTCATCTAACATTTGCGTATCTCGATGGGCGTTTGAACTGACTTTGTATACGGAAATTATAAATACTTGCATAATATAAGTTTCCATCCTAAATTGCATCGGAGTTGGGTAGGGACAACCGGCGAAGTACCTACTTATATTATAACTGATGATACGTGTCGTGCGGTTTGTTAGTTACCGGTGGCGCACTGCTGAGGAGGATAGGAGTAACAATTATGTGGATGTCTTTACCGTATCGAACAAATAACTTACTTGAGTTTCGGCCACGGCGGCCATCTCTGTAGTGACAAGCCAACTGCGCAGGACATATTATAGTGCACAAGTATGTGCGCAGACACAGGTGCATTCCCTGTTCCATCTTTCTTCAATTCCGATGGGACGGGAATTCCGACAAGATCTGAGAGAAATCAGGCGCAGGACCGACGGCTTAAAGTGTTCTCCGATGCACGTGGGTGTAACACCGGCAACTTCCTGACGCCGGACAGTTGTTACAAATTGAAACATCCCAATAACACTTTGATCCGACCCAGGACTAGAGCCCAGGACCTTACGACTCTGGTTGAACCCAGATAAGCCTCATGGCACCTCCTACTTAACTTTTCTAACAATCAAATACCGGCAAAGTATACATCGGACTTGCGTCACACTGTCTCCAAGGGCAAGTCGTACTGTTTGCAGTCCCGCCCACAAATCATGTTGGCCGCCGGCCTGTGTGTGCAGCCGCGCCCTGTGTCGTCACTCCCCTAACTATTGCGACTTATTTCTTTCTCGAAGCAACAAGCGATAAGGGAATTAGTTTCTTAATTTCATAAGAAGTTTTTATTGCCTAATTGTCACTAATTGTTGTCTTATATAGGATAGGACAAAATTCCTATCCTATATAAGATAACAATTATATCCACACCGCGTCGTTCTCCCAAATCCTGACCAAAGAAGCTGAATGACTAAAGAATGAATTTCATAGGAAAAGTTAAAACAAAAAAAAACTATTCAAAATTTCCTTTTCAACGTGTGAACAAAGACATGATACACCACTTATGATTAACTAAAGGATTACTTTGTCTAAGTCAACTCTTTGTCTCCATTGTCGTGTTAACAGACAAATAACCCTTTCACAGTCATAGCTTATAATATATCATTATTGGCTGCTCACATTGAATGTATGATGGATGGTGGGCCCTTATACAATGACGAACGATGAATCATTCGTCATCAACAATTCATTATAGTCCATCACATATATGGGCTTCAAAAAGCATTAGAACAATTGTTTCGTCACACTTTAACAAGCGCTTGTTTTAATTATCTTTAAGTTTGAATTGCAAGTTGCATTGCATCTTAATTAGAAGAGCCAGGGATGTACTTAACACAAAAAAAGAGTTTGCGGCATTGCCAGTACTAACAGGCGTTCTGCCTGCCGACCTGGTTGCAGGAGGATTGCGGGGTCAAGGGCAGGGAACGCAAGAAAAAGAAAAGTGATATAGCGGACGATGTAATCACCATCCCAGGCTGAGCCGCATGTGCGACGAACGGGAGCTGCATATTTTCGCGAAGTAACAACCCGCCTCGCAAATAGTACATTGCCTGCGCGGGACAGCATTATGTGAACTGCCGTCCTTGCGACCCTGACGTTGAAACTCGAGGCCATGTTCCGTGAGTATGTGACTTGTACAAAGACGAAGCGTTATGTTGCACAGCATCTCATGGACGACACTGCGCCTAGTATACCACCAGGATTTGATTACAACGGAAAAAATTGGCGACTTAGGACATTTGCTCATACATGGCTCGCTCATACTCGTACATAAAACAAGGATACGCACCGACCCAGCTGCATATTTATTGAGAGGCCGTAGACTTTTGCCGCTGTTATCTCAGACTCCAGAAAGGAGAGAGTAGATTAAGGAGAGGATACTTAAATAAATTGTAGGGTATCAAGAAACTGCACATTGAGGAGCCATACCCCTGCATCTCCCACTCCGTGTTCGAGAAGGGTCCAAGAGCCCGAGTTCGTTGAAGTAAATCAGTTTCATAACATCATGTCAGCCGATACCAAGGTATTAACTGTGATACTAGGATCGCTAGAACACAACAGATGGGTCATTAGACCGGCGGCTGGAGCTATCATGGGCTAATTTCATTATTAGGTCGAGAACGCGCGTGCCTGTAACAAGTCCCCCGGGCTTACGCCGCGAACGAGATCTGTGGGTTAAGCCACAGGCGGTAGCGGAGGCGATATGGAATACAACGCCGCTAAGGTGTTTGCGTTGTTCATCAAGTGGAGATTGTGTTTCTAGTGTTATTGGGAAAATCTAATTGGGTTTTGCGTTTCTAGTGTTATTAGGAAAACCCAATCTCCAATTAATAAGTAATGCACACACAATCGCCGCCGCTACCGCCCTTATAGAATGATTAATGATTTATAATATAGGGGGAAACGACAAATTGAAGAATTTTGGCGACTGTCGACACATAGACATCCGCATTATTGCTGTCATGAAGATGCGATACGTAGCCTTACTTTCCTCCTCCCCCCAATAGGCCACCGGCTACTCGCATACTACACGAAACCCGAAAGCGCAGCTGTCACTTCACGGAGTATCATGTCAGCGAGAGGTGCCTCCGCGTTCGTGCCGGCCGTAAAGTTAACTAGTTGTTAACTTGACAACGTTTTGAGGTTAACATGATCTCAGGTCGCGATACTCTTATCACTAGCGCCGCGTTATGTATTGCATGGCGCTCCTTAACTAACAAACAATGAGCTAATGCGACCCCAGTTGGGATTCCCCGGCTCCATTGCATCCTACACCTACTGCATGATGGTCTCGATTCACGTTTACTATATTTATACATAGTGAACTAGCATCGCTCTGCGGCTTCACATGCGTGTTCCTCTCCTAGTTGTGGCGTGGCGGTATAACCTCGCGCGTTTTAGATAGGAAGAGATGTACCGGGTTGTTTGTGGGCGTACCCCATGGTAATTATAGCGCATTTATCTATCCTAACTTCTTAGCTTTATAATATTAGTAATTGTAAGAGATAGTGCCATGCTCCATTGCAGCCTCATTAGGGCGGCAGGACCGAGGAAGTACCTCTCGTTGATGATACCGTCGCCAAGGACAACTCCAACAGCCACACACATACACATAAAGTTTAAGCATGCGGGTTGCTCTTCAACCCCTCAGCCACAATGAGCTACCGAACTCAACGGAAACAAGAATTCTTCGGCTAAATGATTCCCAAAGAAGACTAAAAAGTGAAATATCACTTCGTGATGGGCCTTAGTATTCGTAGAACCACATAACCCTCAGCAAATCAATTACACATACACCCGCATTCTATAAGATTGATTGTTTGTTCGGTTGTTTGTGGCGTGACGCTTCCGCACCGATGCGTTACAATAAACTGTCACACGCGAAAATTGGCAAATGGAATTCTGTTGTTAACTCTTTAACTCGCAGTCACGATATTTAAATTGATTGATTTTATTGACTGGGAAGTAAATGCGTTTGCACAAAATTTAATAAAGAAAAATTATTACTGCGGTTTCGTGCGGTGTGAGAGTAGCCGGTGGCCCATTCCCATGGAAGGAGACGATTGAAGGTGGGCAACCAGTGGCTCCGAGGGCTCGTTTCCCCCTACATAAGGTTCTGTGCACGTACCTAACATTGTAAGTAATAGCTATGTTTCATTTCGTGTTGTTCGTACGAGTCAGGTGGCCCATTAGGGGATGGGTTAAAGAACTATAAATACTCATAAAGTACCCGACCTTACGGAGTTACGAAAACGACCCAATTCAACGTAAATAGAAAATGCTAATGTCAAATTAGTAAAAAATTAAACCCAAATGTTAAACATATTTAAACAAAGATTTCATTAGAACCGACCGGAAGCTTGCGAAGGTTAAAGTAAACCCTTAATCAGCGGAATAAAAATTAACTGTGTATTTAATAACCGAGCTCATCCGGGGTACTCGTGTAGCCTGGTTAAACAATTGCCCTGTTCTTTATAAACTCGTATTCATTTTGTAACATTTCATTTTGTTGTAAAGTAATTCGTTTTTGTAACTTTTTTATGCAATTAAAGACATGAGAGAGATGAGCTTGAAATGCACGGCGGGAAACGAAGCTGTCACGTATCTAGCGCTTTGTGTTCTGCTAGTCCTTCGGGGATGCATTGTAGCCGAATTGGGCTGGCACGACCGGGGAGGCACCTCTCGCATGATACCGCCTTACCAGCTTCCCTATCCCTTGCAATATGAATTAAACTATTGTGTCTGTTATCGGGACAGGGAATGGGTTAAATTTATATGCAATGAAAAAAAAACTTCTATGCTGATGTATATACGTATCCTACTGTAAGGTGACCTGACAACTCGTTTGCGAGTACAAATCAATTGTCATGAGGCGCGTCCAAATAGCACGTTTGGTGTGGAGATGCCGCGGGTGAGCTCTGGGCCGAAGCACAACCACATTACCCGTGCTGCTGCGCACGCTTTAATCATTAGGCGCGTAAACACATAGCGAGTAGCCGCGCGAAGCAGCGCGGTTAGTGCTAGCCCGTGGCATCACGCGCGCGCCGACTGCACGTCCGTACCGACCGTGCTGCTGCGCGCGGTTGTATCATTAGGCGAGTCCACACATAGCGGGGGGCGACGCAAATGATAAAAGATCCATTAAAATATAGGTAATAAATAAGCTCATGTTCTATAGTTTATATAGAAACAGCAGTCAGAGCCTATTTTTAACTACCGACACTCATAAACATCCACATAATTGTTATGTAGATGTCCTTACCTCTCTTCCGATGGGCCACCAACACACACCACATAAAGCTAGCTCAGCTGCAACTCTGCGGTGTCATCGTGGGTGCGAGAAGTACACCCGTCAGTCAATCCGGCCTTCTCTAGCTACAATGCAGTAAAAATCAAACCTCACTAACAACACTAAACAACCACCATCAAACCTACTACCTTTCCCCAGCGCTTCCAATGCCACCAGGAGATGGCATATACCGCTGCTAACATGACAGCTGCCATGTAATGCGACGTTGACATGTAAATTAGCAAACACGACACACAAAACATTTTCAACACGAACGCAAATAAACTGGTTGTAACGCTTTTACTTCCAGTTGTACCCGAAGCTCCTACCCCTCAACACTTCCATTGATTCCCGAACACAATTATCCGATATGTTTTATTCATACGACGGTATTCCATAAATTTCATACAATTGTATGTATCAAGTAATTTCTTTTTGGGTGCTAAGAAATCAGGTTCTTCCGTAAGCAATGAGGGGCGCGGTTTGAAAAAAATATGAATAGCTAAATCGTGAAAACGGGACCTAATTCGAGCGCACCTTTCACTTCTGAATCATTTTCGTTTGGAGTAAACTCCGGATGTGTGTCGGAGATCGCGCAGTATTTTTTGTCGATGGAAAGATATCACTAAAAATATAACACACACAGACACTTGAAATCCTTATTCGAGAGGATACAAGCCGATGATGACGGTTAATAAGCAAAAAACAGTACCCGCAATATAAGAAAATGGCGCGATAATTTGAAAAAGAACACAGTACCCAAGCTATCTCAGCCGTAAATTTCAATATGGCGACCTAATTTCATATGATAGAAGCTTTTGGAAATTGCTCTAAAGGATACACATTACTGATGGCAGCGATATCACATAACACAGTATTTATATTTAAAAGCATATGGCGTTACCCTTTATAGATATGTCTGTCAAATAAGTAATTAAAATCACCTTCTGGTCATTGATAAAAGTGGTAGCAGCCACTAGGCACGCCACATTGTTCGAAAAACCGACAACCGCTGTGGAAAATAAAAGGTAAGGTAATAAAGGTCCTCTAGTGGCAGCCCCGCACCCGAAGGTGTCGTGTTAGCCGGCCTCCTAGTTAGTGGAGGGTGGACTGTGGACCGCCCCGATGGCTCGACCAGGACGGTCAGGATCTCGGGGCGCCGCTCGATGCAGGAACCTTGTGACGTGTCGCCCTCTAAGGACGTCTGCTGACTGTCGATGATACTTTAAAATCAATTAACCTTCTCAGGCAGTGACAGGGAACACAGAAACCTACATACATACACACATGCATGAAATCGAAAACATTATCCTCCTTCTGACGCAGTCGGTTAGTAACAACATACCTTCCGTTCGGATCCAAATCCCTTTTCTGACATCAACAGAAAAGACGGTACTATGTTAAAATTTTAGTGCCGATTTTCCGCCTGCATCGTAAGCTACATAAAGTGAAATGCCGTTGAAAATTGAATATCATTTTCCTTGATATTGCTATAGTTTTCGAGGTATGATGCACTGGCAGTGCTGAAGCATGATCGACGTAAATAGCTAAGCCGTCGCGTTTTGTGGTTAACGTACCACGTAGCTCAACGTACCACGTAGCTCAACGTACCACGTAGCTCAACGTACCACGTAGCTCAACGTACCACGTAGCTCAACGTACCACGTAGCTCAACGTACCACTTAGCTCAACGTACCACGTAGCTCAACGTACCACGTAGCTCAACGTACCACGTAGCTCAACGTACCACGTAGCTCAACGTACCACGTAGCTCAACGGACTTCCGTTTACTTAGTTTTTATAATATTGTAGTCGTCTTCCATCAGAGGATTCATAGGAGCTAATACCATTCTGCATTGCAGCCGAAATGGGCCGGCAGGACCAGGGTGGTACCTGTCGCTCGTGTGACGCAGCCGTAAAATGACAGTTATGCTGTCGCGTTTTATGCAGTTTGTGAGTAGTCGGTGGCCCACTGGAGGCGAGGAGGAAAGGAGGACAACCCATGTTCATGACAATAATTCAGATGTCTATGAACATCGGTAGTAGTCAAAAGATTTGTTTGAAAGATAGTACGATGTAGTTCCATTGCTGCATTACAGACGAAATGGGCTTGCACGACCGGGGAAGTATCTCTCGCTCACGTGACACCGCCGCCAATTGACAGCTATGCTGTCGGTTATGTGTTGTGTAAGATTCCAGTTCTGGAAGAAGAGGATCATATTTTTGCCTGAAGGGGACACAAATTTGATTGAGATATAAACACACAACAAAAAATATACGATTTAATTCACAAAATTTTCCCTCCAAAAATATTAAGCTTCGGTCCGTTGGCACTTGGCACTTGGCAAGCGCCTCACGTTTCGCGTTTATTGTGCCTCCCCGCTGAATAACGATCAGCGGCGCCAATTTGCGTGATGACATCTTTATGCGGGCCCCTATTCTTCTATTGATAATGCGTAGATATGGGTGCATCGTGTAATTATTTGTCTTTGCTACAACCTATATATAGAACGGATATAATATAAGACTTTTAAAGCTGACTTACTCATTTAGACTACAACCTCTTTGAAATATAAAATTTAAGACAATGTGTAAAAAAAACATTTTTACAACAAAAAAAGGAAATTAATTGTTGTACAGTAAACGTAGTACGAAACGAGGCTTATTTAGTTATGGAGGTGGTTCTATGGATTTTCACTATTAGGTGAGCTTACGAATCGAAACCTTCCTACATTTTTTTTGTTGACGCGGGGAAACGCTTTTACGCGCCTTTACTGTGTGTAGATTCGCGCCACATGATAGCGTCGAATACCCACAAAAACCACCGCGAGTGCCATCAGTGCCGCCCTTGGTGAGGTGCCCCGGAACAGCAAATCATCTGGACACCTCGACGGCTAGTCAGCCCCCTAAGGGACCAACTGCACCTCCACAGATGGGGTTCCCCCGCGCTACAGGACAAGCCCACTGACTTTAGGACAGTGCAACGGGATGAGGTTCCCATCCTCACCTCTTGCCCCGTGCGCAAAAACGCCTCCCCTTGTTGCTCTTTGGTCCCCTCCCCTTATAAGAGGGTACCGAGATCGATTCCTTCTCCTGATCTTTAGCCCCCCCTTCCTATAAAAGGGGTGCAAAGATCCCCCTCGGTTCAATTGGCTTGGCCTGGGTACACCCCAGGATACAAAGCCCCACCGCCACGACAAGGTCTGAACCATGGTGGGAGAGGAGAAGCCTTTTAACCTAACCTACCTTTTTTTAGTAACGAGGGGAATGCATTTACGCATGATACTTCACCTCCTCGGGGACTGTCCGGCTACACTATGACAGTCCCCACGACGCCGTGTCTTTGATGAAGTGGACCGGGTTCCCATCCCGGTCCGACACGGAACCCCTGTGTGCACTACTGAAGTCGTTGCAGATAACGCCTCTTTTGCACCCCCATTCGTCGTCGCCGCGTCGACAGCCTCCACTCTCACCCGCTCGTCGGCATTCTTCTGGAACATGACGGTCTCGCAGAAGGAAGCCATCGCCTTGTAGGACTCGTCGCTGCCGAGCATCGCGAGGATGATGCTCGACTTTGACAAGTCCCCTCCGGCAACTGATGTCAGATCGTGACGCAGCGCCGCTCATCTCGGGCACACCTCGAGGGTGTGCTGGGCCGAGTCCTACCTAACCTATCTAACCTAACTACTTCCGACGTCCATAGACATTCACAGTAATGTTGTCATGCAGACGCGTCGCCCTCCGTTTCTCCTCCCCTCTCATGGTTCATATTATGAATAGGAAATTAAAAATCTGTGATGACATGGTTGCTAGCGTAAATCAGCTGCAATGCAGGAATGATATTTATCTAATTGACCGGATGTTCCAGACTCCAGGAGGTGTAAATAGAGCAATCACAGGAACAAAGAAAACAAAGAGCTGTTAATTATGTGTGTGTGTTCACTGGGGTACGGAGATCGTGTAGCTTCATTATATGTGCGCAATACATGCTGTTGGATATGCCGTCTCTGTAAAACAGTGCGTTGCAGCCTCCTCGGGCCCACACGAGCGGAGTGTTACCCCACCCACACATAAGGCCGGCGACATGTGACACCTATGATATCACGTTTGATAAGGTTTTTATTGAGTTCGCTCCACCCCTCATGTTATCCCCAGAGGCGGTAGTGACTTAACACATTAAAATATTTTGTTCCCATGTAGTTTTCCGTCGAACATTCTGTTGAAAGAAATCTGAAAAATTGGGATAATTTCTGCTTGTGTGAATGCAGTGTGTGCGTCGGAGTTTACCATAAGACTCCAATGCCGCTTGACCCACATGTAATAAAAAGCCAAGCTTACGTTTCCTACGTGTTGCACAGCTAGGAGGAAGATGAGATTGTGTTGTATAATTCTCTTCCGTGTATCGACATGTACTTACGTACATAATTTATGTGCAGCCGCATAATTTACATGCATATTGCACGATACTCTTTTATCAAATGCACCGACACTCGAATTAGCGTGACGCGTGCCAATTAGTTGACACGCTATTTCGCGTGATCAGATCATATGGACAGTAAAAAAATCACTCATCGTGACGTACTGTTCTGCAAACTTCAGTCCCACGTTCGTATAGAAGACTTCTTCAAGTGAAGAGAAAAAAGAACATCTTGACAAAAATAGAAGGATTTTGAATTGTGATACAAATATGTTGAGACGTATTTTCAAAGATAGAAAGGAAAAGAAATAGATCATAATATGTTATACATTTATAAATGTAAATAAAGTATAACTGTTCTTATTTCTACCTGTTCTTTTTATAACCTGAATCCCACAATGCGCCACGAGCTTTAGGAACGCGCCAAACGGTTATGTGAGTGAAGTGAGGGGGCGAGCGGGAAGGCCCGAGCAGGGAGGCGCGAGCGCTGGCCCGAGCGGGAAGGCGCGAGCGGGGAGGCGCGAGCGCTGGCCTGAGCAGCGACGACCCCTTACTCCTCTTTTGTTATACCTAATTTAGGTTTCATTTGTTGGACAACTCAAAGAGATCACGCTCAGACGGGCTCAGACGCACTCGGTGGAGCAACTTCATTCAGCCGTGACACAGGTCATATTGTCACACTGGATGAGACTTTATATTTTAACAGCCTCTTTTCGCCTGCACGATTTTCGAATCACGCCAAGACTACCTCCTGCCGCTAACTCGAAAAGGCGGTCGCACGAAGATCTGTCTTTCCAAACAATGCTTACTCGACATCGGCCATCTTTTATTTTCTATGCACGTTCAACCCACTGTCACTACTCAGTAGTAGCGTCCTGGTGGATATCCACCGACACAAAATTTTTCTAGGGAAGCACATCACGCACGTTGTTTAATCATAAATTCATATCATCATCATCACGTGTTCAGTACATCAATGGCCTGATGGTGTTGTGCAGGTCGAAATGTCTGACCGTCGGACAGTTCCTAAAGGAGCAGAAACCTTTCGCTATAGGAGTCCTGTCGCCTGCAGATCCGGGACCGTACACTTATAGCGGCTGAAGGCTACACGTAGGGGTTTAATCGGTGGGGAAACCCCAATTTCGAGCCCGACATACGGCCTAGGTGTGTCACCCAGGACCCTAGGTGTAATGCGTAACTGCATTCCCTGCGTTAACAAAAAAGGGCGAGATGTCTGAATGTCTTAGCAGATGATCAATTAGATGATTTATACTAGATCAGTTGCAAACGTGCAGTGTCCACGAGATTACTGGGCAGCACCCATGTCCTCCCCCACACAATGGCTATTCTAGAGTATTAGCAGGCGGTATTCAGTAAACCGCAACGAAAACCAATGTTCGAATCAAAATCTTCAATGGCACATCCTGATTCCAATATTCCTTGTTTAGACAGTGGATATCTAGGATGGTCGAAATTCCCGGGGCCCTGGAAGACGGGGCTGATCCAAATGAAATTCCGCCGTGGTCAAATCATATTCCAACTATATCTAGATCTGGGCGTCTTTTAAATTAGTTCAATAACTAACTTGCGAAAGTTTATGTGGACGGTGAAGTCTGAGATGGACTGAATTCCAGTCCTATTATTACTTTGTAATGACAAATGTAACGTCGTGATAACCCAGCGAGAGTTCCCTGTCCATACCCTGGATATAATAATGATAGTAATAATAATAATGTCGTCCTAGCCGATTTCGGGCACAGCTGCCATCTCTATAGATCCTAGCCAACTGCGCAGGACATATTTTAGTGCATAAGTGTGTGCGCAGACACGAGTGTGCACTCGTCTCTGTTCGCTAGCAACACATTGGTCCCAGCCGGGACTCGAATCCAGGATCTCACGAAGAAACCTCAAAAAAGCCACGACCATGGTTGCTATAAAGTGTAAAATGTAAAACATGTGAAGCGTAAGAAGTTTAAATAAACCGCAATAAAATCAAAAGTTCATGAAGTAACCAAAATTTCCAAAATATGTATTGATCGATCAATGTCCCCATCAAATTTATTGCAGGCAACACTAAACATTTATATTAATTAGCGTTTTGTTTATTAGCACTGGGCATTGGCAATGTATTAATGGACTTTTGTACAGTCCACTTGCAAGTGAACAGTAGTAGTTACACATATGTTACACATTTTTATTAGGCGTATTATTAGATTAGTCTGCATTTTAAAAGATCATTGAGCTACAGATCAAATGCTATTTATTGCCAGCAAATGAATATTGAGCAAAACCAAAAGAATACACTTATCAATACAAAATTAAAAATATGTTTTGGCCAATAGTAATGCAACCGGATTGCATGTGAGCATGTACATTATAGTGCCGAATACCGCGAGTGCAACCACCGCGAGTGCCGTCAGTGCCACCTTTGGGGAGGCGCCTCAAAACAACAAATCATCAGGGCACCTGGACGGCTAGCCAGTTCCCTAAAAGACCAACCACCTCCACGGATGGCACGGGACGACCACTTCAATTTTGGGACAGTGCAATGGGATGATGTTCCCATACTCGTGCCTTGCCCCGTGCGCAAGGGCGCCCGCTGCTCTTGCTCTTTAGTCCGCTCTTCTTATAAGGTGCAATCGGCTTCGCACGACGTGTTTCGGTTCACCCGAGGACCTGAGCCCCACCGCCAGGACAAGTCGTAAACCATGGTGTTATTGTAAGACCTGTTTAACCAGTGTAAGTGTTACACTCTCTAATTAATCAAAAAATAATCAGACAAGGATTCATAATCTTAATCGAATAACATTTCACAGCAATTAACATTCTACAGGGTAACACCATTAGTCACCATTATTCTTAATTAATAGGGACATGGGGGCATCAATTTCCCATGCTGTCATCTGCTTCCTACAATTTATTTATCACTAGCTACACTTGTCACTTCCTCTGCATTTATTAAATAAAGATAACGCGATATTTTTTTTTTCCTAGATAAGGATCGGTTCAGGTGACTCTAGCGAGCAGTTTTTGCATGATGCACAAAAGAGGGTTTATGTTACGAGTGTTACATCATTTATTTTACCTTTGATTGTGATTTCCGTTATTGTAATATGAGAGTGAAGGAAAAGCGAAATTTTGAAAGAGGAAGGGCTATTGTAGTCCAATTGATCCAGCACGACCGTGGATACCTCCACGGCAACCTCTGTCCTCCCGGCTCCTCTCGCTCACACGATACCGGCGCCAGCCTCGATTACCTCCCGTGTACAAAAAAGAAAAACAAATAAAGTCTTTCCAGACCCTCTTAAGCAAAGTCTCCTCTCTAGATGCTGTAGCCCCAAACTCGCCCAGCAGTACCCGTCATTTTATTTTATTAGGGGCAAACGAACAGAGGCTGTCTGCTTCTTTATTAATGTGCCCATGTGTAGATATGTGATATGAGAAAGTTACGGTCGCGCTTTTTTGCAGTAAATTCGGCGTGGTCGACAAGAGGTTCTGCGTGGAGGGCGGGGCGCGGTGCGGCAGGGGCGAGGGCCGGTGGGTGTTCGCGGCCGACGGCGGCCGGGAGCTGGCGGACCTGCTCAACATGTACGGCGAAGCGCACTCGCGCCTCAGCGTGGCTTCTACGAGCGGATCAGGTGATTGCTTTATGATACACAGCAGACGATTCTGAGTACCGACGCCCATGTTCACCCACACAATCAGAACTATACAGCTGAGTTGCCTTCTCTTACTTAGCTAAAATCAAATTTATGATAAATTAAACTTCGCTAGGCTATTGACGTGATAAACAGTAAAAAAAATGTGTTAAGTTTGTGCGAATGTTACTCATTATAAGCAGTTTCAATAAAGAAAAGATTTAGAAATGGCGGACATGTACTCTCGCTGAGCGGACAGTAGCGTCAGCAAAAACGTTTAATACATTTTTTATTTATTTACATAATAATGGTGGCCGGTGTTCGATTTTTATTTTGTACTCTTGCCCCCTGTTTATGATGGGTATAGTAACGCATCACACATTAATCTAACATTCAAAATTTTTCGAGTAATTATAATGCGTTTCTATAAATTTAATGTTATCTTTTAAACGGGATATTACTATAAAAAATACTTAATTGTTGAACGTTAGTGTAAAAGGCCATTTAATCCAACAATAAACGACAACACTTAATAACAACAATTTAAGAACTAAGCGAATTGGAAAAAAAACTTAAAGTAGTAACAAAATCAAACTGAAAAAAATGTGTGTATCGATTATTTTTTTGCGTCGAGTACTGGCTACAGGATAGTAAAGACAGCAATAGCAATAACATGTCCAGTCGATACGTGACCACGGTTGCTGTATAGCTTCTGAAACGTCGGGCTAGATAAATAATTGAATAAACCTGTGCAGTACACGAGACGACATTGCCTGCTTCGATATAAGTACTTACTACTAACCTTTTTTTTCTTTGATGACGCGTTGAAACGTATTTACCCGTCTTCACCAGCCCTGGGTGGGTCCAGTGGTGGGCGGTAGCGTCACATTATAGTGCCGAATATCCACAAAAACCACCGCGAGTGCCATCAGTGCCGTCTTTGTTGTGGTGCCCCGGAACAACAAACCATCAGGGCGCCTCGACGGCCAGTCAGTCCCAGTCCCAGGGTTGCCCCGCACCACAGGACAACCCCGCCAACTTTAAGACATTGCAATGGGGTGTGGTTCCCATCCTCGCCCCCTTGTCCCGTGCGCAAAAGCGCCTCCTCCTGTTGCTCTTTTCTACCCCTCTTATTGAAGAGACGTACAAAGAACATCCACCTCGGTTCAATTGGCTTCGCCTGTGTTCATCCCAGGCTATTGAGCCCCCACCGTCACGACAACGCTTGAACCCTGGTGGGGGCTTAAACTTAACCAAGTCTAGCATTAAAAATATGGGAATGTCGCGGAGCACCGCATGTAAGACAGATCTGTTGGGTTGTGATATGTGGAGCTCACTTCTTGGTCTACCCTCTCAGGGAAGTGGCATGAAGTATGAACATTATTGTGTATTAACAATAACTTCCACATTATATGTATGAAGAGCCACTTTGACTTCGCAACACAATTAACTTTATCATCATCATCCGGATGACGTCCACTGCTAGACATGGGCGTCACCATTCAACTTAACTTAACTTTATATTTTTCAGTTATAGATAAAC
Source organism: Eumaeus atala (assembly GCA_017140195.1). Lineage (NCBI taxonomy): Eukaryota > Metazoa > Arthropoda > Insecta > Lepidoptera > Lycaenidae > Eumaeus > Eumaeus atala. The sequence goes on from JAFELO010001163.1 coordinate 326,255, forward strand.
GTTTCTCGGACACGAGCTCGTGCATGCAGGAAGACTTCCGCTCCTCGTCGCCCTGGGCCCCCAGCCAGACCATGCACTGCCTCTCCGACCTGGACAGCAGTCTCGACAGCGAGGACAAGTTCCGACGACCCACGTCGTTGCCACGCTGTACCAGCTGCATCGGCAAGATCAGCCATTTAACCAGGTGAAATATCCACCAGGGAAGCTGTGACAATATGCCTGTGGCTTAAACAAGTATTTTAGTAACAAGCGATACCCACAAACATCCGTAGATTAGACAGATACGCTACGCACCTTCACCCTATATCCCCTAATATGCCACCGAAAGATTTCAAACCACACGAATAAAACGAATATACTATCGTATAGCCGTCACTTTACGCTGGTATTATGTAGATGGGACTTGGGAGGTACTACCCCGATAAAAGAATTAGAAAAAACTAATTAGGACTAAGTACAAAAAACTGTATGCAAATACAAAAAAAAAAACCAACGTAAGCTTTCGTTACACAAATCGTCATTACTTCACAGATCCTCGACCATGAACACACCAGGGTCCATAATGTCACCGGTTTGGACAATGGAGAACATTCTAGAGAAGCGGTCGGACTCCGACAGGGCCTCGATCTACTCCAGGTCGAGTGGCAGCGCCTCGGAGTACTCCGTCCCTAGAGGAGGCTGCTTACTAGATAAGAGTTTCGAATCCAAACGTGCCAGTCCAGTCGCGTGCTGCACGCCCACCGTGCCAGTGAAGACTGGCAACACGTGCCAGTGCTGGCAACAGCCGAAGCCGTGCTGTTGTCGGAAAAAATACAATGGTCCGTATGAGAATTACGACGTGCCAAAGATACCCATGCCTTTAATACAGGTGAGTCGTTCATTTTATTCTCCGCCGCTTCGGCATCGAAAGAGGATATTATCGGGTGAAACAAGCTATTGAAACCATTAGGTGACTACCGTCGCCTTTCAACATCATGGATACGTAGCTTTTCTAATGGGCGACTATCGCAAACCACTCGAAACGTGACAATAACATCACTTTAGGGGGACCTTCATGGTCTTTTCATTCGATGTACATCGTCAATAGAGGTCGTTCACTTATAAATACAACTCAGTAATTAATAGATTATCGCTTATGAACCCCGACAAAACTAAGCAAAAAGTGTAATTTTCAGGAGCATCCTGGAGATGCGTCCGCAGCCAGCCTGTATGACACACCAAAGAAACTCAAATGCCTCCTCGGCAAGCCTTGCGGCTGCTCGGAAGACACCGACAACCAGGCGCAGAACAACAATTGTGATACTAGCGATAACAACAGCCTGGACCAGTCCAACTATGTCAACGTTACACCAGCCCCACCAATAGACCTCAGCAACTACGCCAACATAGACCGAGCTACGTTAGAAGAATTTGAGAGCTCCCTAAAAATCCTCCGAAGCGCTGGATTTAGCCAGGAAGAGTTAGACGCTTTAGAGGACATACCGGAACACGAAGACATATCCACCAATACAGTCCATCCATCTACAGAATGCGACCATTTAAACTACATGCACATGGAACCACTGGACTACTCCAGTGGTAAAAATTCCGACAACGTTAGCAGGATCACCCATTTGTCGGATCCCACGCATTCGGAAACGGCCAACACGATGAGTACAAGACGATCCAGCTCCGCAGACTTCACCAAGAGACTGGACGAGGATTTCATCAACCCACGGGTGTGCATGACGCCCACTGTCATCAGGAGGACTTCTAGAACGGAATGCATAAACGAAGGGATACCTTTCAGCACGGAGAAAAAAATTAAGTCACCGGAACCGAAAACCGAGAATATTTTGGTGGCCAAATTTAAGGATGCGGTAAAAATCCGAAGATCCTCGAGTGTGCCGAGCAAATCGGAGAAGAATAGGGATTCATCAAGTTCCAACGACTCTGGGGTATCCACTGGTTCCCTAAAGCACCACAAGGGTGACTTCAATGAGTTTGAAATGCCGGTGACGAATGCAAAGTCCTATAAGAAACATTTGAAGAACAAGTCCATGAGACACACCCTGACTCCGATACATGGGCCGTTCGTCAAGTCCAACTCTTCAGATCCGATGAAGAACTTAACGTTTCAGTTCGATGAAGTCGCTACTTTGGCCAAATCCCATTCGTGCGACGTCGACACCTTAACCAGACGAAAAAAAGGGAATGGTAAGTATTTTCTTGTTTTAAAACTATATCAAAAAAAATCACAAAATAATATCTTCAGTAGGTACAGAAAAATATTGTTATCTCTCCCAAGACTTTGACACCCAACACTTATTTAGCATATGAGCGTTCAAGCCTTGGTGACTAATGGAGCCCATAAACATCCCCATAATCTGAAATATCCCTCCAGACCTGCACTATGCTCCTCTCTATCCAATGGCAATACGGACAGCTTCCCATCCTGAACACCGAATGTCATATAAAACTTTGGCGTACTTCCTGCTATTTCAGGGGACGAGTGTCGCCACAGCCAACTGACGACGAACAGTTCAGCGTCTGATACGTCCGACTACATGGAGTCTCTCTCAGTCTCCTCCTTCAGCTCCACGGACGCCACCGCCGACAGACACGCGGCCCGACCGCGCTCCGGGCGAGAGTACGCGCTGCACCGAGCCGCGCTAGCGAGCGCCGCGGACAACTAGACAACCAGGACAACCGGGGGTTGACAGGACCTTAACAACCAGGTTTGAGGGATCTCACTCGTCTGACTACAAGGAGTCTCTCTCCGTCGGCTCCTTCGGTTTCAAAGACGCCCAAACATGCTCTTAGAGAGGCGCGGCTATGCCTAGTATCGCAAACACCGCCTGGATAAGGGTTGAAAAATGTGAGAACTCACCAATAAATGCGTACTAAGACAGAAGTGGTTGCCAGAGCAAAGACATTGGATTGTCAAGAATACAACCAGTGTTGCCAGGATTTGCACGACCAGAGTTGCCAGGACGAAGACCGCTGTAGTCTTTCAAGATTTCGGTAGCCTCTGGCACGTCCAAGGTGTCGAGACCTGGAGAGACGCGTAATTATCCTGGTTGCCAGTACATTTAATCTTATATGTGAAAGTACTAGTTTGGCCTGATATTTATTAAAAAGTTCGAGGCAATTCTTCATTTTCAGTTTCGAAACTTACATTTTGTTTGTACTTTAATGTTTCACCATATCTACGGTTCGAGACCAAACTAGATCTTAGGCTGACGTCTAGTTTGTGACTGGATTTTTTATTCATTTTACAAAGGAAAGATGATACAGCGTAGCTAGTCTTGAAAACTGATGCAGTTGTAACATAAAATAAAGTATATTTTTATTTTACGCTAAAGCATCATTTCTATCTACTTACAAGACCATGAAGTGTGTTATTTATATATTTAATAATGTGTGAGGGTATTTTTAAAGGAATTAAGGTTACAAAGGGAAGCAAGGCTTGTTCCTTTGAACATGCTAATGCCTAATTTTTTTTTACGGAGCTATGCATGGTAGAAAGACTTGTCTGTATTTCTGAAAGTATATTAGGTATTATTTTAAGGACCAAAATCGATTGATGATTAAACATCGATTTTAAATTATATAAATCACGAAATCATCCATGTTATATTTTAAAATGCCAATAAAATATATTTATTATCGCCTAATGACGTGTCAAAGTTTTTAACGCCTTCAAGTCAGCCGCACGCGCCGCTGACTTGAAGGCGAGAGAAGTACCGAGAAGTTATTGCATGACGTAAGGTGGTAGTTGTAACCTTTGATGCGTAGTACAGAAAGTGTGTATATCAAACTGATACGTCCAAAGTTATTTTTTATTTGAAATCGTTAAGATTATAAAAGGAAAACGGGCGCCATCTTGGACTGTAGAATGATTTGTTCCTATGTACATAGAATGTATAAATATAATATAGATTGGACGAATTTAGCGTAGAGTGCCAAATATCCATGTAATGGCATACTTGAAACAATTGTAAATTGTTTGTGTGACTTTTATAAGTGAGAAGCACTACATGGTTCTGCCAACATTAAGCATTACATTTTAAATACTGATAACATGGAAATATTTTGTGAGACTGTCAGAAAAGTGCCAGAGTACAGAGTTTCAGTATTCCGTCATAACTTAAAATTGCCATAACAGATTGGTTGGGTAAGATCAATTGTATTATGCTAATTTTAACAGGTAATATTGAAGATTGCGCAATCAAGAATCAGGAAGATTGTACGCAAGCACAATATAATTGAGTATCTAGATGCCGCCTAAGGTATCTACAGAGTTCTTACACCTACTCGTTAGATATCTTAATTATTATTTTTTTGTAAATTGTATTTAGACAAAACATTCGTTACAATTATTTTTTTAACCTTCTTACCGTACACGGTAGCTGGTTTATTTAATCAAGAGAGTGTGTCATGTTGGACTTATAAACTGCCGCAGGACTTAGCGGTACTTAAGTATTGGGTACTTAACTTGAGTGTGCCTTTACGTACAGTTGTTAGATGTATCGTTCACGTGTTACCCTGTGTGTGCTCTGTAGCTGACGTAGTTTTGTATGGAGATATATAATGTATATAGCACTTTACTATATTCTGTATCAAATAAAGTACAGGAATTGTGTGAAGTGTTTCATTTAAGCATACCTTTTTGACGTGATAACGTCTTGTGAATCGATAACGTAATGTACGAAGCATGCCGTCGACAGTCTCATACGGCGAAGCCATAAGTTTTAATGTATGGAACGTAATGCCATCTATACTCTAGATCGTGTAGTTTCCCTCCAAAATTTTACTGATCCCGCGCAAGATGTCGCCATTGCATAAATTGTAACAATAGTAAAAAGATTTTTCAAAATGATTCATATGATTACAAAAAAAATTGTAATCGTATGAAAATCATGTAATAGATGATTTTGATATTTCTACAACTTAATTTGTCGATATTGATTTCTTTTTTTTCATTCGACTGCGCAACGCAATACATGATTATTAAAACATTCTTAATACTTGTCTCTGGCAAAATGTAGCGAGGAAATGCGACGTATGAGGCATAAAAAGAAGAATACGAAAATGACTTTCGACATCATGTAAGTACCTAACGTATTTCTTCGAATTTTTGTATTGTCTTTGTGCAAGTGTGTTTCTCGAATTATGGAGCGATTTTGTGGTGATAATTGGCTATTTCTTACAGACTGACATATCTTCTACCCATTTTGGACCGTGGCATATCTACGGACACCGATATATCTTCTTCGCATTTTGGACTCTGGCTGACCTTTGGACAATCGACGGATTTCCCCGCATTGTGAACACAAGCATGGTGAAATGAAATGTGACGTAATAAATGTGGATGTAGAAAGATGAGCTATTTTTTCTAATAATTTTGTGAGTTAATAACTAGTGAGTTTAATATCGATATTGGGCGATAATTTTCGATCAAGGACTTCCCTTTTTATGTATGGGGATAATATATATGGGCCGTTTTCCAAATATTTGGAAAATATCCCTCTCGTGAACAACGATAATACACACGTGATAGGCGACGCGAGGGATTTCGCACACTTAGCATAGAATAGAGGTGGAATTTCGTCACAACCGGGGCCCTTATTGATATCAAGGTTATTAAGCAATTTGTAAACAAGTTCTTCATACGGAAATGCTATGCGAAGTGTCGAACTTACTTTTAGTTGTCGTTGGAATAGATTCGTCTATGGAACTATGCGTAGGATTACTAGGTTTTTACAAAAGAAGTTGTTAAAAGCTGAGCAAATTTCTTTTTCATTTTGTAATTCATTATTGTCATTACTTTTGGGAAATCTGTATTATTTTTCTTTTTGCCTTTAACGAAAGACCAAAGGCGCTTGAGGCATTCTTTTATTCTACTTTCAGTTGTCTTTATATATGATTTATGACAGTCATCTTGCAAACTTTTAACCTTGGTTCTGAAAAAGCCTGGTATTCAAGGTGATTTTTATGTTTCTTCCAGTTTGTGTAAGCTTTTGATTTTTTCTTGATGAGTTTTATTAGCTCCGGAGTGTACCAGACTGGATAACAATTTTGAGCCACTTTTATAGTTGCTATATATTTCCATGGCCAACTCCATGAGGCCGGAACAGGTCTGGCCGATGAAGGTGGCCATCGACGTCGTCTGCGTTGCTTGTCTTTCACGCGGTTTGATCTGCAGCTTGGGCTAAGAAGCCGGTACGGGTGCCGGCCCTGGGGATGGGGCTGTTAGCCTCCGCTGTTAATGACGCGGCTATCGGTGGCGGTAGCTCCACGTCTGGAGCTATTGGCCGTTGGGCTCTCACCGTGGTGATGGTCACGGGGCCGTCGCGCTTGTTGCGTGGCTCCCTTTTTAACACCGGACAGGCCGTGCTATTGGCCGGGAGAGCACCGGCACAATTTGCACAGACTGGAGGGTCTGTTTTGGAGCGCTTGCAGTCGCGCGCGAATGGCTGTTCGCTGCAGCGAATGCAGGCGATCTTTCGGTGGCGCTGCTTGGACGAGTGCCTGAACTGTTGGGACCTGTGACACTGGGCGGGGTCCTTCTTGCCCCTCCACGCGTCGATTTGGATGCCAGGCTGGTTGAACATCTCGGAGACCTTGTAGATCTCCGATACAGCTGCCTCCGTTCTCTTTATAAATGCGAAGAAAATGCACCCGGGTCTGCCCTGCCTCGCCTTAATTTGGCGGGCGTACGCGGGCTCGAACCCCAGCCGTTGTAACTCCGCCATAATGTCCTTCGGGTCCGTGTTCCGCAACAGTCCCCGGATGGCTATTTTTATACTCCGCTCCTTCGGGAGGGAGTATGAAAACCAACTAAGTCCCTCGGTACTTTCGAGGTCGCAGAGGTACCTCTGTACTATGCGGTACTCAGTCTCGCTCTTCGCGAGAAACGTGAGTGTGTGAGTGAGACGGGGAGACTCCCCGTCTCTCTTCCTCTCAGACATCTTTGGCGGCGATAAGGTAGGTGAGTTGGCACTTACCTCCGGCTCCCTGGGGCGCTTGTGAGAAACTTTCTCAAATACTTGCGGGGTCGTCGTCGTTTCCTCCACCGACTCCGCTATGCAGTCGCTCTCGA
>JAFELO010001163.1:333935-348493 GCA_017140195.1 Eumaeus atala
GGGCAATGTCCATCTGCATGATAAATATGTATGTGACCTTCGGTAGCGACCGAAAGGCCAGGCAGTTCCGGCAAAGGAGCAATGCGTCCTTTTGGATGTTTATAGTTCATAGTGAAAAATAGACTAAGAGTGAATTGATTGGTCGGACAAACTTGACGTCACTGCCTTCATATTAGGTAAGGGAGGTGCAACTCCTCAGTCCTGTGGGCCCTTCAGCACAACACAACGCCGCGCGACACCTTCTGTGGTTCACATACTGATAGTGATCACAGCACGTACAGATATTTGAACAAAGTGCTAAAATTATTATCACATCGAGAAACTTAAACTCGATACACTAAAAGTTCTCAAAGCTCTATTCTTTTAAATTTTAAAGATCATGAAAGCTTTTCAGTGGCGACTTGCATCAGTTTTGTGCAAGTTTACGCTGAGCTAATGTAATATAGTAGTCAATAAGCGAATGATGCATTTTTTAAAGTTTAAGACAAACGAGCAATCCTAGCCTTTTTACGACTACCGACGCCCATGTTATCATGTGAGCGTGAGGTCCCGGTCGTGCCGGCCCAATTACGCTCCAATGCAGTATGGCATTCCCTCTTACAAAAACTTCAGCACGATCGGCAAAGCTATGCTATCTTGTTTCGTGTGACTTATGACTGCTGGCCCTTTGGGTTAGAGGCATTTGCATAACATGTTGTGAGGATGTTAATGGCCGTAGGTGGTCACAATGACTATTATAATAAGGGGTGTCATGCCACATTGAAGCAGGATCCGACCGGCACTACCGGAGAGGTGCCTCTCGATATTGTCTTAAAGTGACTTCTGTGCTACATATTTCGTACGGTGTGTGAATTCCCTTTGTCTCTTAATAAAAGTCCGTCTGTCCCGTCTGTCAAGACCATCTTCTTTGAAACGTGTCGATCCAGCCGACACTGACATCCAAAACTAATGACTGCACCGTACCACAGCCCTGAAATAATCATTCTTCTGAGTCCACGCAATCGGAAGGTACACCCGTCATTTCCATGGGTTCAAACAAAAGGAAATACATGTTGATGCCTCATGTGTCACTGAACATTTCATAGAAATAGATGTTGATGCGACATGTGTCACTGAACATTTCGTAGAAATAGATGTTGATGCTACATGTGTCACTGAACATTTCATAGAAATAGATGTTGATGCTACATGTGTCACTGAACATTTCATAGAAATGGGATAAGAGAGATGTTACATCCCATGGTATGTCGCTTTCTCCTAAAAGTAATATTTACGAGAAGAAGAATTATCCCTCATATTGACATATTGTTCCAGGACCATCCAATTCTAATCAGAAATAAGGTGAAATTCTTAGGAATTATTTTCGACTCTAAATTGTCTGGCACTCCACACATCAATCACATTGTCCAAAAGTGCCAGTCCAATATTAACATTCTTAGATGCCTTTCGGGTGTTTGGTGGGGGGCTCATCCATTATCTCAAAAATTACTTTACAATGCCATTGTCCGAGGCGTAATTGATTATGGTTGTTTTCTCTTGGAACCGTGAAGCAAGGTTTCTCTAAGAAAAGTAGATAAAACACAATATCAATGCTTACGCATAATACTAGGAGCCATGAAATCTTCCCCTACGAATGCTCTCCAGGTGGAAGCCCTCGACTCTCCATTGTTTTTACGCAGACAATTTTTATCAGATCAGATCAGAGATCAGATGTTCTACCAAAACTTCAAAATTTGATCGATCTGATGGTCAATAATAAATATTGGCATAAATTACCTTGTTTAATTACGAGTTTTCACAGATGCCTCCAAACTTTCACTAGAAGGTCATGTGGGTTCGGCAGTTTGGATCCCCAAATATAATACTCTCCTCAGTTTTAAACGTCCTAAGTCATCATCTGTTTTCACTGGTGAGTCCATAGCTGTTCTAGAGGCAGTTAAATTTATAGAATGTCACCACGTAACAAAACTATAATTTTCACTGACTCATTGAGTACTATCCAAGCCATCGGCTCAACCTCTCGCTCACTTGATACCGGCGTAGAGTGACAGCGTCGATGTCGCGTTTCGTGCGGTGTGTGAGCAGCCGGTGGCACATTTGGAGGTGACAGGAAGGCAACAATCATGCGAATGTTCATGGGCGCCGGTAGTCATCAGGCCCTGATCTCTCCTCGCCTTATGCTATGAAAAGACTTCCCGTACCGACACTAAACTCCTACGTCTCAATGACATTCAGATGGATGCACTGTAAATGTAAGGAACACTTCCGCAGCATAGATAAACATCTATGCTACGGAATAATAATACTAGAGGTAGAATAATCCTGTTTTCAAAAGAAATATTTCTGATTTTTGCGCACATAAAAGCGCATCAGCCCTGACGCATCGGGGGTCAGCGTGTATCATTGTACCGATGTCACTGTAGTTGGATGTGTAAAAACAGTTTCGCGCACTTGTACAAACATTCATTCAACAGAATGCATTTTAGATTTATCGAGATTATGATGAATGAACCCTTTTTAAAGTTCCGTAGCCAAATTACTAAAAAGGAAACCCTTCTAGCTTCGTCATATCCGTCTGTCTGTCCGTACGTCACAGACGTTTAACTCAGAGATGTGTGTGAGCTTGTGTCTTGGGGTCCGCTACAGAATGACGCTTGATGTTCAAATGTCAAATTATTTACTCACATGTAACTGAAGCACACCCTCACAAATACAAACCTATTTTAGAGATTTGTAAGTTTTAAACTCCCGAGGGGAAGAGAGTAAAGAAAAATAGGATTAAGTGTAGAAATTAATAAAACTTTCAAACAAAAATTTTCAAAACGGAATCGTAGATAAATAAATAACATAAGGTCAGCTTTTGAGATGTGCCATTTTTTTGCTGGGACCGTCGAAAGGCGTCCCACTTGGCCGATTTTTTACAAACCGTACGAACGCCTCACTTGGTCCGATTAATTGTTAGGATCGGTTCGGCTGCAATGCAGTAATAGTAGCATCATCGAACAAACTACAAATGTATTGAGAGGCAGTGGCATGCTGCATTGAACCCGCATCGCACCGCCACGTCCAGAGAATCATCTCGCTCACGAGACTGTCACGAGGGGTAATAAAATACACTTACCTGCCATATTTCACTTACAGCACCTATAATCTCGGAGTAGAAAATTTGTGACATACGGACATACGAACACGACGAATTTGTAAAGGTCCAGTTTTTGCCCTTTGGCTACGGAGCCCTAAAAATGATGGGGACAGAGTCGCGCTTACTCGTAGATGAAAGAAAACACACACTCAAAATTATGAGCTACTGCTCATTACTTTAAGTTTGGTACTCCAAACTTTGTTATTTTTAGTCTGACCAATTACTGACTGCTGATAATAACAAAATCGTAGAAATTATTTATATACAGGCTTCGGCTGTTGGGCCGCGGACCTCCGACGGTATATCCTCGCGACGCCCGTATGATACGAGAAGTTAGTCTTGTTAGTCCTGTCACAAGGCACTCGTTTCACACCAAGTGTTCTGGTGCATTTTAATGTGATATTTTTATTAAAACCAGAGCGACACTTCTGGAATGCTGACAGAAGTAGAACTAAAAAGTTTGTACTTAAAAAACAATTAATGCATTAGTATGTGTGAATTGTTGTTAACATACTTATGTTTGAATACATTGAATACTCACAAAGAAGTTACGAAATTAGTACTCATATAATATAATAGATGACGCTACATGTGGTGTCGTTATCAGTATCGACAGTTCAATGGTTTGTTACCATTTGAAAAAATTCTCAACGCCTCTAAAAACTTTTCAGTTCAAAAAATGAATTTATTTTCCTCTTATTTGGTATAACTAGCCTTTCTATTCCCACTGGACCCTCACATGGTGTTCCTTACGCCACAAACAACTCAGAAACAAAACAAGATACACAATGCTGCATTTGTAAACAAAAACTTATGTGTTTACTCAAGTGTTACTCACTATAACAATAGTAAAATGTTGGTATATAAACAGAACTTCGAGTTCCTAGCATTAACAAAACAACTGCCTGTAACAGTAAGAGAAGAAAATATAAACTAGCCTAAAGATGAATATTAAAATTATAGTTTTCGCATTATTCCTGTGTTTCGCTGTCGCTCATGGTAAGCTTTCCATTATTATTAGATACTATATTAATATGACGAAAAAATATAATAATGTGATAAAAGGAAAACTTAAGTAATTTTAATAAATGTTTCGTGTGTAAAATATAAGGGGAAAAACGAGCAGCGGAGACCTTTGATGACTGTCGACACCCCGTCAAATCTGTACAGAAAATGCGCAGATGTGTTACCCAACGTCCCTGTAATAGGTAACTAACTGGAAACTCATCAGCCGGATGAAACGTGACGTCATGGTTGTCATTTCACACACATCATCATTGTAACGTAGATTAGAGGTAACCCTTGAACCACCCCGGACGTGGTGTGACGTCGCGGTTGTTTTTATAATAAATAATAAGAACCACAAGTCAACAAAAAATAATATTAATATGTGGGTGCTGGGTGTCTATGCCCTACGCAAGTGTCCAACTTTGCCACGTTGCTCGATCAATCCCTTGGCTGATCGCAAGACGGTGACGCCCGTTCGTCGTTGTCGCGGGAAGCGTCGGCCTTTGTGGCGATGATCCAGTTGCACTGGTGAAGCGACAGTTCGCGTGCGATAGCTGTACGCCCCACACGTGAAGCGATGGGTCGTCTTGACCGTTTGAAATAAAAACGTGACATTTCGTTACATTTGTGAAGCGACGGCTCGTCTCGACCGTTTGAAATGAAAACGTGACACCCTGAAACATTGTGCACGTCGTCTTAGGATGCAACCCGTTAGCGGTCTGCCCATGGACAAGTGATGGCCACGGCGATAATGATGACGATGACCAGAGGTAGGCCGGTTGTGGCATAAGCGTGATGGTGTTCACAAGCAGAGCGGAGTTACACAAATTAGGCAAAAGGGTATAAGAAATAAAGAGGTAGTATGTACCTAGTAAGTCGTGGAGGAGTGCCAGATAGGCACGTGGAATGTAAGAGGTGGTTTGGAAGATAAGATGAATGAATTGATCGATGTAATTTGTGTGTAACAGAGAATAAGCGTAAGGATAGTGGGGCCGCTGATCTCCCCGATAGCGTGATAGCCCTGTGGTCTGCAGTTCCCCAGAGCGATCATGCCATCACAAGAGTGGGTAGTGTGGGAGTGGTAGTGCTTCTTTCCTCACGCTTAGTCCCTGGTGTGAAATATTATGGTATGGTTAACTCAAAGCATATCTGGGTCCGTATCCACCTGAGAATCACGAAACTATTTTCAGTCGCATTATATGCACCGGTGAGCTCGTCGACAACAAGTGACATAAAGTTTTGGAATTCTGTAAGGGATGTTCTGGATATGATAGTCGTTAATGAAATAGTTATATATGTGGAGATCTGAATGGATGGGTTGGGACGAAGCGGCCAGGATTCGAGGCCGTGTTAGGTCCGTATGACGATAATAAAGTTCATGATGCTGGTAAGCTCATTGTGGAATTGGGCGAGGATAGAAATCTCCTCGTGACTAACACAATATTCCCACACACGCGAACACCAAACAGATCTGGAGGTAGGTGAAGACGACTAGTGGTTGTTTGGCAGTCTCCAGAATGAACAGGATCAAGTCTAGGGATGGTGACATTCCCAAAAGCACCAAAAGTGTGCTAAAACAATGGAGTGAATATTTTGGAGATATGTATGAGCCTATCCGGAAAGTTGCGTCGGCCTCTGCCTCCGTAAATGGTGCAGGCGGCATATCGGGCCGGACATAGCAATAGCCTCCGTGAATGATGCTGAAGCGGCATATCAGGACATAGCTATAATTGCTTGAGAACATTTAAACATGTATGTACGAGTTTTTTTTTTTCACGAGTTACGATAATATATTCTGTTTGCTTACATTTAAACTTTTCGTTTTGAAATAACGTCGGTATACGACTTTTCGTTTTGTTCATAATCATGCGTAGGCGCAGTTTCTATGTGATTGGCTCAGTACCGTGCACCACGCACCACACCCTATATATAATTGTTGTATATTTTGGGTAATATAATAGAATTTACTGGTAGGGTTCCGTCCCCACCATGGTTCAAGCTTTGTCTTGGCGGTGGGGCTCAGTAGCCTGAGGTGATTCGAGACACCTCAGGCAAATTCAATTGAACCGAGGAGCCCCTCTTTGCATCCCTCTTATAAGAAGAGGAGATAAAGGAGCAAAAAAGTGGGGTACCTCATCCGTGAATGATGCAGTGGCTGAAGCGGCATATCAGGACATAGCTATGGAAGAAGTTGGGCGATAAGAGGTATGAAAAACGGAAAGCCTGCTTGATTAGACCAACTTACGGCTGAGATGATCAAATATGGTAGCTTTGCAGTCAGGGTCTCTTTTTGGGTCCTCTGTAACACCTGCTGAGGGAAAGGTAGAGTGCCCGAAAATTGGCGACGTGTGGTCATCGTGCCCTTCTATAAAGGCTAGGGTTCACTTATGGATTGCAATAGCTATAGGGCCATCAGTTTGATCACTTAACATCTAAATTGTATGGAAAAATCGTTGAAATGAGAATGCAAGAAATGTCCGAAGGAATGTTGCGGGAGTCACAAGGGGGTTTCAGGTCAGGAAGAGGTTATGTGGATCAAGTTTTCTCATCCCGCGACATTGTAGAAAAGCATCTGGTATTGGGCCGGTAGGTTTTCTGCGGTTTTGTGGATTTGTCGAAAGCGTTTGACAGAGTTGTGCGAAAGAAACTATGGGACCCATTACCCAGTTATGGGATACACATTAGCCACATAGTTGGATTGCAAAGCATGTGTGCGGGTGGACGGCAACATATCGCCCTGGTTTGATGTCTATCGGGGATTGAGGTCGTTGAACGTGGGAATGAGAGTGGGTGATTTAGTGGTAAACTGCCTGCTTTATGCAAACGATGCTGTACTTTTAGGCTCTACTCCATCTGATCTAAATCACTAATCACAATTATGAAAAATGACTGTGAGAATATGGGTTTACAAATGAACATGAAGAGAACTAAGGTTTTAGTATTTGAAAGGGAAGTCACCAGAACGGACGTAAGAAGTATGGTCCATAATGTAGCGCTGGAACAAGTGAATAAATTTGTATATCTTGGTTGTGTGTTTAGCAGGGATGGAAGGTACACCGCAGATGTTGAATTAAGAGTGTGTACAGGGAACAGAGTGAATGGAACTTTAGGGAAATTGCTTAAAGGCATGGTTTTAAGCCAGGATGTCAGTCTTGCCCTGCTATAATTACGTGCTAGTCCCAGCGCTATTGTATGGAAGTGAGAGTAGGATATGTCCGAAAAGGCATGAAAGTAGAATGAAAGCGGTCGAGATGCGGTCTTTGCGAAAAATACGTAGCGTAACCCTTGCCGACCGCGTTCGTAATAAAGAAGTGAGAGAGAAATTAGAAATGAATGAAAGTATCTGTGTTAAAATTAGAAAGGGCATACTCCGATCCAGTCGCATTGCATTGGTTGTGTTTTTATTTTTTTTATATGCTTTTTATAATTTATTTTTCTTATTTTACATTTAGCTACGACGTTACAGTGTCGGCACGATTTGCAATGCAGTAATGGCACTACCTACTACAGTTGTATTGTGATTTAAGGCAAGAAGTCACGGTGCCGCGTGAACGAGGTCTACACGACCTGCGGGTCCCCCTGCGACCCGACCTGTAAGCAGCCCTACCCCACTTGCATTCTGCCGTGTGTACCCAGGTGTGTATGTGTCAAGGATCACGTGAGGTTCCTGGGCATATGTATACATAAAAATGCTTGTCCATATATAAAGCATTTATTTGAAGCAGAAGTTTGAAACAATGAATAAAGTTTTTCCACTATCGATGGTATTTTCATTTACTTATTACCTGATGTAATATGTTACACACGGGGTTATTTACACCAAAAATGTTACTAATGTTATAAATGCGAATGTTTGTATGAATGTATACAAAGATGAATTGCTTATTTGTTGATCTTTTTTCCATATAGAATAGGGAGGCAAACGTGTAATCAGTGCCTTTTTTACGAGTACCGACGCCCAGAAACATCCACATAATCACTATGCCAATGCCGCCGTCGACCCCTCCCCCCAATGGGCCACTGGCTACTCATAAACCGCACTAAACGCTACACTGAAGATGTCACTTTACGGCGGTATTATGTGAGCAAGACGTACCTCCCCGGTCGTGCCGGCCCAATTCCGTTACACAGGGGGATGTAGTGCCGTGCACTATTCATGGCACTCGAGAATGGCTGGACTGATTTGGCTAATTTTGGTCTTGAAATGTTCTCGAAGTGAATTTAGGGGAAGGTTTAACAGGCGAGAAAAACAAATCATACATAACGGAAAACACAATAAAGGGCTTTAAGTAAAGTAACCGTTGTCGCGGTAACGTCAAGTCGTTTTCACAACAATTTATCACCAGATCACGAGAGAATAGGAAATCAGTAACTGATAAAGGACTGTATGATTGAAAATATTCAATAAAATGTGTATTACACAATTCACACTGAGAACCTCTTACCGTACTATGCTACAAGTTTAAGTCATTACTGGTAACTCAATTGAAACGAGAACTGTTAACGAGGTAAGAGTGGCGCCAATTATACAGTTGCGCCAGGACTATTAGTGCGGAGCCTAACTTCGAAATGTGAACCGCGGCAGCGGCCTAGAGACCTACATTACGAATGGTCGCCTTTTAACTAAACCACCAGGTGAGTTGGTGCTTGAGGCTTGAGAACATTTAAACATGTATGTACGAGTTTTTGTTTTCACGAGTTACGATAATATATTCTGTTTGCTTACATTTAAACTTTTCGTTTTGAAATAACGTCGGTATACGATTTTTCGTTTTGTTCATAATCATGCGTAGGCGCAGTTTCTATGTGATTGGCTCAGTACCGTGCACCACGCACCACACCCTATATATAATTGTTGTATATTTTGGGTAATATAATAGAATTTACTGGTAGGGTTCCGTCCCCACCATGGTTCAAGCCTTGTCTTGGCGGTGGGGCTCAGTAGCCTGAGGTGATTCGAGACACCTCAGGCAAATTCAATTGAACCGAGGAGGGGCTTCTCTTTGCATCCCTCTTATAAGAAGAGGAGATAAAGGAGCAAAAAAGTGGGGTACCTCATCCCATTGCACTGTCCCGAAGTTAGTGGGGTTGTCCTTTGGTACGCGACAACCCCACCTGTGGAGGTGGCGTCAGTCCCCTAGTGGGCTAAATAGCCGTCGAGGTGCACTGTTGATTTGTTGTTCCGAGGCACCTCACCAAAGGCGGCACTGATGGCACTCACGCATGGATGGCTTGGGACGAAGCGGCCAGGTGTCGATGCCGTATTAGGTCCGTATGATGATACTATAGTGAATGATACTGGTAAGCACATTGTGAGCTTCTGTTTGGAAAGAAATCTACTTGTGGCTAGAACAGTACGCCTCCATAAGGACGTACATTTGTATTCATGGTGGTGGAATGACCAAAAGAGTGTGATGTCTCCGATTGAATTAATGAACAACCCCGCAAAATCGTTAATGGTTACGCTCGGCATTATTGATCCCAGCCTTGAGGTGGTATTTGGTTGTAACCCGGTATAGGGGTCTGCTTAAGGGATAGCAACTTCAGAGACAGTGCGTTCCATTCGTAGGGCCTGAAAGAATTAAAAGTTATAACATCTGAACATTAGAAGTCTGGTTTACAATTAGTCATCGACCGTATCTCGTTTTTAAGCCGAAACCGAAACCGAAGTTTCGACCTGTGCTGGCCGCGTGTTCATACATACATACATATATAGATATATATTTCAATGTTGAACATTCTCTCTTATTAAGTTATTTATCAACCCGGACCGATTACTACACGGAGATCGTCTGCCCACCCGGTGAACGGTCGACCAACACTTCGTTCTCCTAAACGCGGCCTCCACTCCAGAGCCTTACTGGCCCATCTGCCATCTGTTCTTCTAATTTCATCGGTCCGAGATGGATGCGAGTAACAGGAGATCGGTCGTCTTGGCCGATTGAGAGAGGCCTGTGTCCAGCAGTGGACCGATAAGGGCTGATAATGATGATAATGATGATGAAGTAATTTATCAGTAAATTACAATTTTAGGACTATCTCATTAGGCTAGGACTAGTGAGAGGTAGTGCCATGCTGAATTGGGATGAAACGGCCGTGGACCTCTCGCTCACATGATACCGCCGTAAAGTGAGATCTTCGGCATCTTCGTGCGTTTGATACTACTTGCTACCTTTCAGGGAGGAGCTGAGGGTAGAAGTGAGGGAAGAGCTGTCCAAAGTGTCCAAATGAGAGACCCCCGTATTTGGGCGCAAATCATGCACGTACGGGTCAAGCTCAAGGCACCTACGGGAACGCCAGAGGGTCGTCATGGGGAGCCTTCACGACCTCGCATTTCACACAACATTTACTCATCCTCATCACACCCGATCCCGGAACGATCCTTAAGGAAGGCGGGCAGACCAGACAGACCAGATCGAGTTTAGACTTCGTTGTGGGCACATAGTTTTAATTAGAAGTTCTGTATTCATATTGATTAAAGGGAGTAAATCCAACTTGGATACTTCTTCTTTTTTTTTTAACCCCTCTGGAACTCACCCTGTAACAGTGGTGTCAGAAGTGGGAATCGAATAATAATTGAGAATTGTGTCCCCGAAATTCGCAGTCTCAAGAGGAATAAAGCCATGATATTCATATTAAATACGTAGCAGTATATTGCTGCGTCTTAATAATAAGTTGAAAGAGCTCTCCTACTCTACTACTTGCAGCAGCTGCGCAAATGTTCACCGAGTGCTTCATATTACTGTGAGTGAAATATTCTAGCTCGTGTTATTGCCATACTCACGTAGTTATTACACGTATTTAACATCTTATTATTTTCCTCTATTGTGACCATGATGAATACCAAAGATGAAGGTAAAGTTACCCATACCCATACCTCCAAATACCAAAGATGAAGGTAAAGTTACCCATACCCATACCTCCAAATCAAGGACCGCTCCCACACATAGTTTGTAGTTTTATAAACACTTATCATGAAGAACGAGAAACTCTTCCTGCATTTCTCACGAAAACTTTGAACCACAAAAATAGTTATTAATCAAATATATTATTTCTTAATTAGGTGGAAAAGCCCAAATAGCTTGCTGTAACAAAGTTTAAAACAATTTTGAAAGTCTTCAAGGTTTCCTTAAACACGGAAAGAAATCATTACTACAATCACCTTATCCTGGATTTACAGTCATGCCATCAACAACCAAATGAAACTGTAACTAAATTTGCATTGTGGGTTGAAACTTGCCTCACCAGTCTACAGTCGGAAATTCATAATTCTGACTTGTTAAGAAAAGAACTAGGGGGTAGTATAACCATGACTGAAGCTCTAGCTTTATACACATTCACTTTGGGATTGTGTCCCAACATAAGCAACATTGTGCGATGTAGGGATCCTAAGACTGAATGCCGCTATTAACATAGTCATAGGAGAAGAAAGATTAGAAAAAAAATGTCGTTAATATTTATAATAGTGAATACGTCGCATTCTGAAAGTGAACTTAAATTTTTAATCGACACGGGCAGTTCCATTTGCCTCGTTCATAGCTCTAGCCTTTTCAAGAGTCCATCACCCGATTGTAGTGCAATTTAAGGGAATTAATGATATCGGATCGTACTGAAAGCAAAGTCAGTATTCTTTAACAATTACTCACGATCAAAACACTTTATTTCCGTTTTCTTTTCATATTGTATCTAACGTAAACCTTGATTTCGATGGAAACATAGGAATAACTTTCTGTCGACTTGCAACTCGAAATACGATACGGATGTATCGTATTTCAAGTTCTCAATTACAAATATTATTTAATGAGCAGATGGTTTACTTCGAATTAAAAAATCCTAATTCTATATATAACATACTAGCTCGTAGTGAGATGATGATTGAGTGTCTGGTCTTCAACCCCGAAAGATGGGGGAACTAAAAGACTAACTACGAAAATCCATTCTTACCCAAAATTCATGCTCTCTAAACGCTCTATCTGTCATAAATACTTCAGAAAGTAAAGTGATTTTACATCCTATTATATGTTATATTATACTTTAACATTAGAACCAGTACCTATTGTTCTCGAAACTAATTCTCATTCTCTGACTGGTTCGCGTAATTTAAACAATGACAAAAATCACCCTTGCTACCTGACGAACATGCCTGACTTAGACCATGACAATAAAGTTCAAAAGGTACTGAGATGTGATCACTTAACACGCGAGGAAGAAACTGTTTTACGTAAAGTATGCAGCGACTGCCACGACACATTCTATACGGAGGGTGACAAACTGACCTCGACAGATACAATTAAACATGAAATTCGTACAACTTCAGATACGCCTATCCATGTAAAATTATCGTTTTCCGGAATGAGACAAAATGGAGTAAATAAACAGATACAAGGTATCCATAACCAAAGTATTATAAAACCTTTCGTTTCACCTTGGTCAGCACCCATAAGGGTCGTGTTAAAAAAAACAAGGCGCATCTGGAAAACCACAATGACATGCTATCATTGACTACGGGAAACTTAACGAGATAACCATAGGCGACGCTTATCCTATCCCTAATATCACTGACATCCTCGATCAGCTCGGACATAGCCAATAATTTTCTACGCTCGATTTAGCACCTGCCTTCCACTAAGTTAGGATGAAAGAAGCTGATGCAGAGAAAACAGCTTTCTGTGTTTCACCACTGCCAAACGGCTGTCCGGGTGTTTATGGTCAACCAGGACACTACCAATTTGATAGAATGCATTTTGGATCACGAAACGCACCTTTTAGGTTCCGAAGACTAATGAATGTAGTACTTTGTGGTATCCATTGCTTTACGTATATGGATGACGTAATAATTTTCTCTTATGATCTAAAAGGTAAAAGGTCATTTAGAGAACCTAAGATAAGTTTTCTTCAAGTTACGCGTACATAATTTAAAACTTCAGCCCGATAAGAGTGATTTTTATGCAGGTAAGTACAATACTTAAGTCATATTATTACAGACCAAGGCTTGAAGCCTGATTCGAGGAAAGTTGAATGCCTTCAGAAATTCCCGTTACTAAAGAACCTTCACGATATTAAGTCATTTCTAGGCCTCGTAGGCCGTATAGACAACTTCTTTCATATAACGACACCCTTGACAAGCTTGTTAAAAAAAGGATACCAAGTGTTCATGCGTTTTTCAACAACAAGAAGCCTTCGTTAAAGTATAAAATAACTACAGCACCTGTCTTACAATATCCTGACTTCACAACAACCTTTATCTTAATTATTCATAATTGCGTTCACGCTTCGAATTATGCCATGCTTCTAACACAGGGCGAAATAATTAAAGATCTTCCAATTACATTCGCATAGCGCACCCCAAAACAAATCTGAAGGCTCTCATACTCAACAGCTGAATAAGAATTTCTCGTGATCACTTTTGGCACAAACCCTTTACACCATATTTGTATGGAAGGAAATTTAAAATAGTAACAGATCACAAGCCTCTACAGTAATGATCCGAGTTCGTAATCAGTTAGGTGGCGGTTGAAACTCGAGGAATTCGGTTATGAGATAATTTATAAAGAAGGGAATCTAACTCTAACGCCGATACCGCACCACGTAACCCAATCTTAGTTGTCGACAGTGACACGCCTTCTACGTCCGAAACCTTTGAAAAATATTTGAAGATAAGCCAACAACAGAGATTATCTTACGATGCCCTAATTGAGGAATAATTGAATGAGTCATCACCAAAACCAAGTGTAAGTTGATTACCTACCCGTCTGCAATCGACCTTGACGATTCTATTCCTTATTGGTCTGAAATCTTAGACATGTCTAAATTTAAGGAGGACTCTCCAGACATACGGACGACTAAACGAGAGCTGTATACGTTTCAAGACACTAGAAACGAGAAAAACATATTCACACAGCTATATCTAAGCGTTCACGACTACGACGAAATTGTTTCATCATCATCAGTGTCAGCTTGTATTTCACGTCACTAAACTGGCCTTTCGTACCACAAATACTGCGTATTTAGGTTAGGTTAGGTTAGGTTAGGTTAGGTTAGGTTGACTCTGTTTTTCCAGTACTTGGTGTATGCTCAGTGCTGGGATCGTGGCGTTTCTAGTGTCGTTTGATAGCTGTTTTCAAGGCGGATTTTTGTGTGTCAAAATTTTTTGGTGCGGTGTCGGGTTCCAGAGATATTCATATTTTTGTGACTCGGCTCTTGTGCTAGGAAAATCAGTAAGTCGTCGATATAAACTTGTCCTGGTCTGACGTGCGATCCCGGGGCAGGGGTGTATAGGCGACTTGCTTGTGGCGTCTTTTTGGTTTTGTTTCTAGTTTTGGTGTTGTTGCGCGTTGTGTGGTTGTGTGTGTGTATGTGTCGGACGTGTATGGTGGGATTTCCGCAGTTTGTTTACATCAAATCTTAA
>JAFELO010001164.1:0-23861 GCA_017140195.1 Eumaeus atala
CTCCAGAAGTTATTGAAGACCTAAACAGAGTTTCATCAACCAAACCACAAGTGATTGAAGACATCTCACAAACAGAAGGTCGGCAAATACCTGAAGCAACAGAGAAAGTTACAGAGGAAATTCAAGAAACTCCGGAGGAAACCACGGTCGAGGAAATATTGTCCACAGATGGAGTAAGAACAATAATTAAGAAAACTAAGAGCTCCGTCAGTAAGAAAATCACCAAAGTAACGCCTGAATCAGTAGACACGGAAACCATCGAAAAACCTGAGATAAAAGAAATACCGGAGGAAGAGATTATCGAGTCTGAGACCAAAATATCATACCCCGAGGAAGTCGAAGATGCACCGGAAGAGACCGCTACCGAAGAAGTTTCGTCGCCTGACGGTGCAATTAAGATAATTGGGAAGACTAAGCGAACTGTCAAAAAGAAAATTGTGGAGGATATTCGTGATTCGATAGCTAAAGATATAACACAAAAATTGGAGACACCAGCGATGTTAGGATTGCCTGAGGAAAAGATTGACGAAGTGCAACCCCATGAACAAAAACCTGACGAAGACAACGAAGCGCCTCAAGAGACAGTGACTGAAGAAATATTGACGCCCGATGGTAAGACAAAAATAACTAAAGTTGCAAAGCGCATTGTCAAAAAGAAAAAAGTTAAGACTACATCTGACACTACTCAAGATGAAATTCCAAAGGCACATGAACACTCACAACCAACAGAGACAATAAACGAGGAAACACTAACAACACTTGACAACATTTGTACACTCGCAGCTTCAGAGGTTATTGAAGACCTACAAAGAGTTTCATCAACCAAACCACAAGTGATTGAAGACATCTCACAAACAGAAAGTCGGCAACTACATGAAGCAACAGAGAAAGTTACAGAGGAAATTCAAGAAATTCCGGAGGAAACCAGGGTTGAGGAAATATTGTCCACAGATGGAGTAAGAACAATAATTAAGAAAACTAAGAGTGCCGTCAATAAGAAAATTACGAAAGTAACGCCTGAATCAGTAGACACGGAAACCATCGAAAAACCTGAGATAAAAGAAATACCGGAGGAAGAGATTATCGAGTCTGAGCCCAAAATATCATGCCCCGACAAAGTCGAAAATGCACCGGAAGAGACCGCTACCGAAGAAGTTTCGTCGCCTGACGGTAAAATTAAGATAATTAGGAAGAATAAGCGTACTGTCAAAAATAAAATTGTGGAGGATATTCCGGATTCGATGGCTAAAGATATGAAAGAAAAATCAAAAGAACCTGAAAAACCAGAATTTCCTGAGGGAAAGGCACACGAAGTGGAACCGGAAGAACAAAAACGTGACGAGGACAATGAAGCAACGCAAGAGACAGTGACTGAAGAAACATTGACGTCAGACGGTAAGACAAAAATAACGAAAGTTACAAAACGTATTATCAAAAAGAAAAAAGTTCAGTCTACATCAGACACTACTCAAGACGAAATTCCAAATTCACACGAATACACACAACCAACAGAGACAATAACCGAAACAATAATTACACAACTTGACAACACTTGTACACTCGCAGCTTCAGAAGTTATTGAAGACCTACAAACTATAACACCAAACAAACCAGAAGTGCTTCAAGACACCTCACCAAAAGAAGACGAGCAGGTATCTGAAAAAGTACACAAAGTATCAGAGGAAATTCAAGAAATTCCGGAAGAAACTTTGAACGAGGAAATAAGGTCCCCAGATGGAGCTACAAAAATTATTAAGAAACCTAGGCGCAGCGGCAGAAATAAAATGTCGAAAGTAGCGCCCGAATCGGTAGGCACGGAAACCATCGAAAAACCTGAAATAGATGAAATACCGGACGAAGAGATAATCGAACCGGAGCCCAAGATCCGAAACCTCGACGAAGACGAAGATGCACCGGAAAAGACCGTTACCGAAGAAGTTTCGTCGCCTGACGGTACAATTAAGATAATTAAGAAAACAAAACGTATTATCAAAAAGAAAATTGAGCAGGACATTCCCGACTCGATAGCTAAAGATATAACTGAAAAATTGGAGAGACCAGCGATGTTAGGATTGCCTGAGGCAAAGATAGACGAAGTGCAAACCCAAGAACAAAAACCTGACGAATACAACGAAGCGCCTCAAGAGACAGTGACTGAAGAAATATTGACGCCCGATGGTAAGACAAAAATAACTAAAGTTACAAAGCGCATTGTCAAAAAGAAAAAAGTTAAGACTACATCTGACACTACTCAAGATGAAATTCCAAAGGCACACGAACACTCACAACCAACAGAGATTATAAACGAGGAAACACTAACAACACTTGACAACATTTGTACACTCGCAGCTCCAGAAGTTATTGAAGACATACAAACTGTAACATCACACATACCTAAAGTGCTTGAAGACACCTCACCAAAAGAAGACGAGCAAGTATCTGAAGAAGTACACAAAGTAGCAGGGGAAATTCAAGAAATTCCGGAAGAAACTTTGATCGAGGAAATAATGTCCCCAGATGGAGTTACAAAAATTATTAAGAAAACTAGACGCACCGTCAGACAGAAAATCTCGAAAGTAGCGCCCGAATCGGTAGGCACGGAAATCATCGAAAAACCTGAAATAGATGAAATACCGGACGAAGAGATAATCGAACCAGAGCCCAAGATCCGATACCCCGACGAAGACGAAGATGCACCGGAAGAGACCGTTACCGAAGAAGTTTCGTCGCCTGACGGTACAATTAAGATAATTAAGAAAACAAAACGTATTGTCAAAAAGAAAATTGAGCAGGACATTTCGGATTCGATAGCTAAAGATATAACAGAAACATTGGAGACACCAGCGATGTTAGGATTGCCTGAGGAAAAGATTGACGAAGTGAAACCCCATGAACAAAAACCTGACGAATATAACGAAGCGCCTCAAGAGACAGTGACTGAAGAAATATTGACGCCCGATGGTAAGACAAAAATAACTAAAGTTACAAAGCGCATTGTCAAAAAGAAAAAAGTAAAGACTACATCTGACACTACTCAAGATGAAATTCCAAAGGCACACGAACACTCACAACCAACAGAGACTATAAACGAGGAAACACTAACAACACTTGACAACATTTGTACACTCGCAGCTCCAGAAGTTATTGAAGACCTAAACAGAGTTTCATCAACCAAACCACAAGTGCTTGAAGACATCTCACAAACAGAAGGTCGGCAAATACCTGAAGCAACAGAGAAAGTTACAGAGGAAATTCAAGAAATTCCGGAGGAAACCACGGTCGAGGAAATATTGTCCACAGATGGAGTAAGAACAATAATTAAGAAAACTAAGCGTGCCGTCAGTAAGAAAATCACGAAAGTAACGCCTGAATCAGTAGACACGGAAACCATCGAAAAACCTGAGGCGAATGAAATACCGGAGGAAGAGATCACCGAGTCTGAGATCACCGAGTCTGAGCCGAAGATCTCATACCCCGATGAAGTCGAAGATGCACCGGAAGAGACCGTTACCGAAGAAGTTTCGTCGCCTGATGGTACAACTAAGATAATTGTGAAGACCAAGCGTACTGTCAAAAAGAAAATTGTGAAGGATATTCCGGATTCGATAGCTAAAGATGTAAAAGAAAAATCAGAAGAACCTGAAGTGTCAGGATATCCTGAGGAAAAGGTACAAGAAGTGGGACTGGAAGAACAAAAACATGACGAAGACAATGAAGCACCGCAAGAGACAGTGACAGAAGAAACATTGACGCCCGATGGTAAGACAAAAATAGCTAAAGTTACAAAACGTGTTATCAAAAAGAAAAAAGTTCAGTCTACATCAGACACTACTCAAGACGAAATTCCAAATTCACACGAATACACACAACCAACAGAGACAATAACCGAAACAATAATTACACAACTTGACAACACTTGTACACTCGCAGCTACAGAAGTTATTGAAGACCTACAAACTAAAACATCAAACAAACCACCAGTGCATGAAGACACATTACCAAACGTAGACGAGCAAGTCTCTGAAGAAACAGACAAAGTTTCAGGAGAACTTCCGGAGGAAACCATGGTCGAGGAAATATTATCCCCAGAAGGTGTAAGAACAACAATTAAGAAAACTAAGCGTACCGTCAGAAAGAAAATCACGAAAGTGACGCCTAAATCAATAGACACGGAAGCCATCGAAAAACTCGAAATAGAAGAAATACCGGACGAAGAGATAATCGAGTCTGAACCCAAGATCCGTTACGTCGACAAAGACGACGATGCAGTGGAAAAGATCGTTACCGAAGAAGTTTCGTCGCCTGACGATACAACTAAGATAATTAGGAAGCCTAAACGTACTGTTGAAAAGAAAATTGTGAAGGATATTCCGGATTCAATAGCTAAAGACAAATCGGAAAAATTGGAAGAACTTGAAATATCGGGATTGCCGGAGGAAAAGACTGACGAATTGAAACCACAAGAACAAAAACCTGAAGAAGACAACAAAGCACCGCAAGAGACGGTGACTGAAGAGATATTGACGCCCGATGGTAAGACAAAAATAACTAAAGTTACAAAACGCATCATCGAAAAGAAGGAAGTTCAGTCTACATCTCACACTACCGAAAAAGAAATTCCAAAGGCACACGAACACACACAACCAACAGAAACAATAAACGAAGAAACACTTACACAGCATCATAACACCTGTACAATCGCAGCTACA
The DNA here is from genome assembly GCA_017140195.1 of Eumaeus atala. Lineage (NCBI taxonomy): Eukaryota > Metazoa > Arthropoda > Insecta > Lepidoptera > Lycaenidae > Eumaeus > Eumaeus atala. Next base: position 4,710 of record JAFELO010001164.1, read on the forward strand.
GAAGTTATTGAAGACCTACAGGCTATAACATCAAACATACCACAAGCGATTGAAGACATCTTACCAACAGAAGGCCGGCAAATACCTGAAGCAGCAGAGAAAGTTACAGAGGAAATTCATGAAATTCCGGAGGAAACCGCAGTCGAGGAAATATTGACCCCAGATGGAGTAAGAAAAACAATTAAGAAAACTAAGCGTACCGTCAGAAAGAAAATCACGAAAGTAACGCCTAAATCAATAGACACGGAAACAATCGAAAAACCTGGGAATAAAGAAATACCGGAGGAAGAGATCATCGAATCTGAACCGAATATCTCATACCCCGACGAATCCGAAGATGCACCGGAAGAGACCGTTACCGAAGAAGTTTCGACGCCTGACGGTATAATTAAGGTAATTAGGAAGACTAAGCGTACTGTCAAAAAGAAAATTGTGAAAGACATTCCGGATTCGATATCTAAAGATATAACTGAAAAATCAGAAGAATTTTATATACCAGGATTGCCTGAGGAAAAGGTACACGAAGTGGAAGCGGAAGAACAGAAACCTGACGAAGACAACGAAGCACCGCAAGAGACAGTGACTGAAGAAGTATTGACGCCCGATGGTAAGACAAAAATAATTAAAGTTACAAAACGCATTATCAAAAAGAAAAAAGTTAAGTCTACATCAGACACTACCGAAAAAGAAATTCCAAAGCCACACGAACACACAGAACCAACAGATACAATAACAGAAGCAACACTTACATCACTATATAACACCTGTACACTCGCAGCTACAGAAGTTATTGACGACCTACAAACTGTAACATCAAACATACCACAAATGATTGAAGACATCTGTCCAATAGAAGACGGGCAAGTATCTCAGGAAGCAGACAAATTTTCAGAGGAAATTCAGGAAATACCGAAAGAAACCCTATTCGAGGAAATATTGTCTCCAGATGGAATAACAAAAATAATTAAGAAAACTAAGCGCACCGTCAGAAAAAAAATCGCGAAAGTAACGCCCGAATCGGTAGACACGGAAACCATCGAAAATCCTGAAATAGATCAAATACCGGACGAAGAGATAATAGATTCTGAACCTAAGAGCCGATACCCCGACGAAGTCGAAGATGCACCGGAAGAGACCATTACCGAAGAAGTTTCGTCGCCTGATGGTACAACTGAGACATTTAGGAAGACTAGGCGTACTGCCAAAAAGAAAATTGTTAAGGACATTCCGGATTCGATTGCTAAAGATATAACTGAAAAATCAGAAGAATCTGATATACCAGCATTGCCTGAGGAAAAGACTGACGAAGTGGAACCGGGAGAACAAAAACCTGACGAATACAACGAAGCACCGCAAGAGACAGTGACGGAAAAAATATTGATGCCCGATGGTAAGACAAAAATAATTAAAGTTACAAAGCGAATTATCAAAAAGAAAGAAGCTAAGCCTACATCAGACACTACTAAAAACGAAATTCCAAAGGCACACGAACACACACAACCTACAGAGACAATAACCGAGAAAATACTTACACCACTTGATAACACATCTATCCTCGCAGCTTCAGAATTTATGGAAGACCTACATATTATAACATCGAACATACCACAAGTGATTGAAGACATCTCTCCAACAGAAGACCGGCAAATATATAAAGAAGCAGACAAATTTACAGAAGAAATTCAGGAAATTCCGGAAGAAACCCTTGTCGAGGAAATATTTTCTTCAGATGGAGTAACAAAAATAATTAAGAAAACTAAGCGTACCGTCAGAAATAAAATCACGAAAGTAGCGCCCGAATCGGTACGCCCGGAAACCATCGAAAAACCTGAAATAGATGAAATACCGGGCGAAGAGATAATCGAATCTGAACCCAGGATCCGATACCCCGACGATGACGAAGATGCATCGGAAGAGACCCTTACCGAAGAAGTTTCGTCGCCTGACGGTACAACTGAGACAATTAAGAAGACTAAACGTACTGCCAAAAAGAAAATTGTTAAGGATATTACGGATTCTATAGCTAAAAGTACAACTGAAAAATCAGAAGAACCTGAAATGCCAGGACTTCCTGTGGAGAAGATGCACGAAATGGAACAGGAAGAACAAAAACCTGACGAAGACAACGAAGCACCGCAAGAGACAATGACTGAAGAAATATTGATGCCCGATGGTAAGACAAAAATAACTAAAGTAACAAAGCACGTTATCAAAAAGAAAAAAGCACAGTCTACATTTGACACAACTCAAGACAAAATTCCAAAATCACACGAACACACACAACCATCAGAGAATATTACCGAAAAAATTCTTACACCACTTGATAACACATGTACACTCGAAGCTTCAGAAGTTATTGAAGACCTACAAACAGTTACATCAACCAAACCGCAAGTGCTCGAATATACCTCACCAACTGAAGACCGGCAAGTATCTGAAGAAGCAGCCAAAGTTACAGAGGAAATTCAGGAAATTCCGGAAGAAACTTTGGACGAGGAAATATTGTCCACTGATGGAGTAACAAAGATAATTAAGAAAACTAAGCGTACCGTCAGAAAGAAAATCACGAAAATAACGCCTGAATCACTAGACTCGAAAACCATTGACAAACCTGAAATACAAGAAATACCGGAGGAAGAGATCATCGAGTCTGAACCCAAGATGCGATACCCCGTCGAAATTGACAATGTACCCGAAATCACCGATACTGCAGAGGTTTCGTCGTCAGACGGTACAACTAAGATAATTAGGAAGACTAAACGTACTGTCAAAAAGAAAATTATAGACGATATCCTGGATTTCAAAGCTGAAGACGTAATTGAAAAAACAGAGGAACCTGAAATGCTACGACTTCCTGCGGAAAAATTCGACTTTCTTGAAATGGAGGAACGAATACCTGACGAATGCGACGAAGCACATCAAGAGACCGCGACTGAAGAAATTTTGACGCCTGACGGTAAGACAAAGATAACCAAAATTACACAGCACATTATCAAAAAGAAAAAAGAAAAATCTACACCTGACACTTCACAAAACGAAACACCAAAATCACATGTTCCTACACCATCAACAGATGAAACTACAGAAGAGACACATACACAACTTGATAACAGTACAACACTCACACTCTCAGAAGTAATCGAAGACCTACAAACGGTTACATCAACCAAACCGCAAATATTAGAGGGCACCTTACCAATAGAACACATGCTCGATTCTGTAGGAACAGACAGACTTACAGAGAAAATTCAAGAATTTCCTGAAGAAACCTTGGTAGAGAAAATATTGTCCCCGGATGGCATAACGAAGATAATTAAGAAACCGATTCGTATTGTCAGAAAGAAAATCACGAAATTAACGCCTGAATCAATAGACACGGAAACCATCGAAAAACCTGAAATTCAAGAAATAATTGAGGAAGAGATAAACGAGTCTGAACCCAAGATCCATCAACCCGACAAAGTTGTGGATGCGCCTGAAGAGACAGATACTGAAGAAGATTGCTCGTCTGATGGTAGAATTAAGATAATTAGGAAGACTAAACGTACTGTCGAAAAGAGAATTGTGAGGGATGTCCCGGATACGAAAGCTGAAGACAGTATTGAAAACACAGAAGAACTTGAAATACCAGGACTTCCTGAGGAAAATATTGACGAGCATGAAACAGAAGAACAAAAACCTGACGAAGACATCGATACACCTCAAGAGACCGTGACTGAAGAAATATTGACACCTGATGGTGAGACAAAAATGACTAAAATTACATCGCACATTATCAAAAAGAGAAAAGTCAAAACTACAACTGACACACCACAAAACGAAACATCAAAACCACATGTTCTTGCACAACCAACAGACGAAACACGTACACAACTTGAAGGCAATATTACACTCACATCTTCTGAAGAAACCGAAGACCTACATACTGTAACATCAACCAAACCACACGTGTTGGAAGAGACCTTACCAATAGAACACATACCAGAATCAGTAGGAACAGACAGATTTACAGAGGAAATTCAAGAATTTCCTGAAGAAACCTTGGTAGAGGAAATATTGTCCCCTGATGGCATAACGAAGTTAGTTAAGAAAACTAAGCGTTCCGTAAAAAAGAAAGTCACGAAACTAACCCCGGAATCAATTGACTCGGAGAGTTTGGAAAAACCTGAAATATTGGAATTACCGGAAGAAGAGATCGTCGAGTCTGAACGCAAGGTCCAACAACCCGAAGAAGACGTGGATGCACCTGACGAAACAGTTACTGAAGAAGTATTGATGCCTGATGGTAAGACGAAGATAACCAAAATTACAACGCACATTGTCAAAAGGAGAAAAGTCAAAACTACACCTGACACTCCAGGAAACGAAACGCCAAAATCACATGTTTTTTCACATTCAACAGACGAAATTACAGAAGAAGTGCATACACAACTTGATGACGACATTACACTCATACCTACGGAAATAATCGAAGACCTACAAACTGTAACATCAACCAAACCACACGTGCTGGAAGAGACCTTACCAATAGAACACATGCTAGTATCTGTAGGAACAGACAGACCTACAGAAGAAATTCAAGAATTTCCTGAAGGAACCTTGGTAGAGGAAATATTGTCCCCAGATGGCATAACGAAGATAGTTACGAAAACTAAGCGTTCCGTGAAAGAGAAAGTCACGAAACTAGCCCCGGAATCAAATGACACGGAAAGTTTTGAAAAACCTGAAATATTAGAATTAGCGGAAGAAGAGATCATCGAGTCTGAACGCAAGGTCCAACAACCTGAAGACGATGTGGATGCACCTGACGAAACAGTTACTGAAGAAGTATTGACGCCTCATGGTAAGACAGAGATTACTAAAATTAAAAAGCACATCAAAAAGAAAAACTTTAAATTTACACCTGACACTCCACAAAACGAAACGCCAAAATCACATGTTTTTTCACAATCAACAGACGAAACCACAGAAGAAATGCATATACAGCTTGATGACGATATTACACTCACACCTTCGGAAGTAATCGAAGACCTACAAACTGTAACATTAACCAAACCAAAAGTACTTGAAGACATCTCACCAGTAGAAGACCACAAAATATCTGAAGAAAAAGGCAAAGTTACAGAGAAAATTCAAGAAATTCCGGAAGAAACCTTGGTAGAGGAAATATTGTACCCAGATGGCATAACGAAGATAATTAAGAAAACTAAGCGTTCCGTCAAAAAGAAAGTCACGAAACTAACCCCGGAATCAATTGATACGGACAGTTTTGAAAAACCTGATGTATTAGAATTACCGGAAAAAGAGATCGTCGAGTCTGAACACAAGATCCAAGAACCCGACGAAGACGTGGAAGCAACTGAAGAGACAGTAAATGAAGAAGATTGGTCGCCTGATGGTAGAAAAAAGATAATTAGGAAGACTACACGTACTGTCAAAAGGAAAATTGTGAAAGACATCCCGGATACGATAGCTGAAAACATTATTGAAAAAACAGAAGAAATTGAAATGCCAGGACTTCCTGAGAAAAATATTGACGAGCATGAAACAGAAGAACAAAAACCTGACGAAGACATTGAAACACCTCAAGAGACCGTGACTGAAGAAGTATTGACACCTGATGGTGAGACAAAAATGACTAAAGTTACATCGCACATTATCAAAAAGAGAAAAGTCAAAACTACAACTGACACTCCACAAAACGAAACATCTAAACCACATATTCTAGCACAACCAACAGACGAAACTACAAAAGAAACACATACACAACTTGATGACAATATTATACTCAAACCTTCTGAAGTGATCGAAGCCCTACATACTATAACATCAACCAAACCACACGTGTTGGAAGAGACCTTACCAATGGAACACATGCCAGAATTAGTAGGAACAGACAGACTTACAGAGGAAATACAAGAACTTCCTGAAGAAACCCTGGTAGAGGAAATATTATCCCCTGATGGCATAACGAAGATAGTTAAGAAAACTAAGCGTTCCGTAAAAAAGAAAGTCACGAAACTAACCCCGGAATCAATTGACTCGGAGAGTTTGGAAAAACCTGAAATATTAGAATTACCGGAAGAAGAGATCGTCGAGTCTGAACGCAAGGTCCAGAAACCCGAAGAAGACGTGGATGCACCTGACGAGACAGTTACTGAAGAAGTATTGACGCCTAATGGTAAGACAAAGATAACCAAAATTACAAAACTCATTATCAAAAAGAAAAAAGTTAAATCTACACCTGACACTTCACAAAACGAAACACCAAAATCACATGTTCCTACACAATCTACAGACGAAACTACAGAAATAACTCAAACACATCTTGATAACACTATTACACTCACACCTCTGGAAGTATTCGAAGAGCCGCAAACTATAACACCAACCAAACCGCATGAATTGAAGGACACCTTACCAATAGAAAATATACTAGATTCTGTAGGAACAGACATAGCTACGGACGATATTCAAAAATTTCCGGAAGAAACATTGGTAGAGGAAATATTGTCCCCAGATGGCATAACGAAGACAGTTAAGAAAACTAAGCGTACCGTCAAAAAGAAAGTCACGAAACCAACCCCGGAATCAATTGACACGGAAAGAATTGAAAAACCTGAAATACAAGAATTACCGGAAGAAGAGATCGACGTGTCTGAACACAAGGTCCAACAACCCGACGAAGACGTGGATGCACCTGACGAAACAGTTACTGAAGAAGTATTGACGCCTGATGGTAAGACAAATATAACTAAAATTACAGAGCACATTATCAAAAAGAAAAAATTTAAATCTACACCTGACACTTCTCAAAACGAAACACCAAAAACACATGTCCCTACACAATCAACAGACGAAACTACAAAAGAAACACAAACAAAACTTGATGACAAAATGACACTCACACCTTCGGAAGTATTCGAAGAGCCACAAAGTGTAACATCAACCAAACCGCAAGTATTGGAGGACACCTTACCAACAGAACACATGCTAGAATATGTAGGAACAGACATAGTTACAGAGGACATTCCTGAAGAAACCCTTGTAGAGGAAGTGTTGGCACCAGATGGCATAACGAAGTTAGTTAAGAAAACTAAGCATACCATCAAAAAGAAAGTCACAAAACTAACCCCGGAATCTATTGACACGGATAGAATTGGGAAACTTGAAATACAAGAATTACCGGAAGAAGAGATCATCGAGTCTGAACACAAGGTGCGGCAACCCGACGAAGACGTGGATGCACCTGAAGAGACAGTTACTGAAGAAGTTTGGTCGCCTGACGGTACAACAAAGATAATTAGGAAAACTAAATGTACTGTTGAAAAGAAAATTAAGATGGACGTTACGGATTCTAAAACTAAAGAAATAATTGCAGACACAGAAGAACCTGAAATTACACGTCTTCCTGCGGAAAAAATCGACGCTCTTGAAACAAAGGAACAAAGATCTGAAGAAGAATATGAAGCACCTCAAGAGACCGTGACTGAAGAAGTATTGATACCTGATGGTAAGACAAAGATAACTAAAATTACAAAGCACATAATCAAAAAGAAAAAAGTTAAATCTACTCCTGACACTCCACAAAACGAAACGCCAAAATCACATGTGTTTTCACAATCAACAGACGTAACTACAGAAGAAATACATACACAACTTGACGACAGTATAACACTCACACCTTCGGAAGCAATCGAAGACCTACAAACTGTAACATCAACCAAACCACAAGTATTGGAAGACACCTTACCAATAGAACACATGCTGGATTCTGTAGGACCAGTTAGACATACGGTGGAAATTGAGAAACTTCCGGATGAAACTGTGGTCGAGGAAATACTGTCCCCAGAAGGCATAAATAAAGTAGTTAAGAAAACTAACCGTACCATCAAAAAGAAGGTCACGAAAGAAACGCCGAAATCAATTGACACGGAAACAATTGAAAAACCAGAAATCCAAGAATTACCGGAAGAAGAGATCCTCGATTCTGAACATAAGGTGCGACAACCTGACAAAGTAGAGCATGTACCGGAAGAAACTATTACTGAAGATGTTTCATTGCCCGACGATAAGACAAAAGCAACTAAATTTGTAAGGCGCATTATCAGAAAGATAAAAGTTAAATCAACACCAGACACTGTCCTACACGAAACACCAAAGCCAAGTGACCTTTCGCAATCCACGGACGAAATTACAGAAGACATAAATACACCATTTGATGACAATATATCACTCACACCTTCAGAAGTAATCGCAGACCTACAAACTGTAACACCAACCATGCGACAAGTATTCGAGGACAACGTACTAATACAAGACCTGCAAGAAACTGTAGGAACAGACAAGGTTCCAAAGGAAATTGAAGAACTTCCGGAGAACACCGTGGTCGAGGAAATATTTTCCCCAGACAGCATAACGAAGATAGTTAGGAAAACTAATCGTACTGTCAAAAAGAAAGTCATGAAAGATGCCCCGGAATCAAAAGAGACGGAAACGATTGAAAACTCTGAAATACAAGAGTTACCAGAAAAGGAAATCGTCGAACCTGAGCATAAGTACCGTCAACTTGACGTAGTCGAGAATGCACCGGAAGGGACCGCCACTGAAGAAATTTTGTTGCCTGATTTTATAACTAAGAGAATGAGGAAGACTAAACGTACTGACCAAAAGAAAATTGTGAAGGACATTCCGTATTCAAAAGCTACAGACATAATTGAACAATCAGAAAAACCTAAAATGCCAGGATTTCCTGAAGAAAGGTTTGACGAAATGGAACCAGAAGAACGAAAACCAGACGAAGACGATAAAGCACCTCAAGTAACCATTACTGAAGAAGTACTGATGCCCGATGGTAAGACAAATATAACTAAAGTTACAAAGCACGTTATCAAAAAGAAAGAAGATAAACCTACATCGGACACTCCACAGAACGAAACGCCAAAATCACATGTTCTTGCACATACAACAGACGAAATTGCAGATGAAACACATATACCACTTGATAACACTATTACACTCACACCTTCAGGTGTAATCGACGACCTACGTACTTTAACATCGACCAAGCCACAAGTATTGGACAACATCTCTCAAATAGAAAACTGGCAAGAGTATGCAGAAACAGACAAAAATACGGAGGAAATTCAAGAACTTCCGGAAGAAACCTTGATCGAGGCTATATTATTCCCAGATGGGAAAATAAAAATAATTAAGGAAACTAAGAACACTGTTACAAAGAAAATCAAGACAGTAACCCCGGAATTAATTGACACGAAAACAATGGAGAAACCCGAAATACAAGAAGAATTTAGTGTTGAATCCAAACACAAAGTACGACAACACCACGGATTCGATCATGCACCAGAAAAGACCGTCACTGACGTCTTGTCACCTGATGATACAAATAAGATAATTAAGAAGACTAAACGTATAGTCAAAAAGCAATTTGTAAAGGACATTCCGTATTCAAAAGCTGAAGATATAATTGAAAAAACAGAAGAACCTGAAATGCCAGGACTTCCTGTGGAAAAATTGGACGTTCTCGAAACGGAGGAACAAAAACCTGACGAAGAGGATGAAGCACCTCTAGAGGCCGTGACTGAAGAAGTATTGGCGCCTGTTGGTAAGACAAAAATGACTAAAGTTACAAAGCACAATACTAAGAATAAAAAGGCCAAATCTACATCTGACACTACACAATACGAAACGCCAAAATCACATGTTTTTACACAATCAGCATACGAAATTACAGACGAAACACATACACCACTTGATAACACTATTACACACACACCTTCAGAAGTAGTCGAAGACATGAAAACAGTAACATCAACCATGCCACAAGTATTGGACGTCGTCTTTCCTATAGAAAACTTGCAAGAATATGTAGAAACAGACAAAAATACAGAAAAAATTCAAGAACTTCTGGAAAAGACCTTAGTAAAGGAAATGGCCCCAGATGGTGTTACGAATATAGTTAAGGAATCAATTGACACGGAAACAATGAAAAACCCTCAAATACAAGAATTACCGGAGGAAGTGAACGTTGAACCTGAACACAAAGTCCGACACCCCGATGAAGTCCAAGATGCACCGGAAGATACTGTTACTGATAAAGTTTTGTCGCCTCTTGGCACAACTAAGATAATTAGGAAGACTAAACGTACAGTCAAAAAGGAAGTTTTAAGAAACAATCCGGAATCAATAGCTACAGATACAGAAAAATCAGAGGATCCTGAAATGCCAGAATTTTCTGAGGAAAAGATTGACGTCCTAGGAACAGAGAAACAAAAACCTGAGGAAGTTGATGAAGCATATCAAGGGACCGTATTAGAGGAAGTATTGGTGCCCGATAGCAGGACAAAAATAAGTAAAGTAACAAAGCGCATTATCAAAAATAAAAAAGTTAAATCTACTTCTGACACTCTACAAAACGAAACGCCAAAATTACATGTTCTTGCACATACAACAGACGAAATTGCAGAGGAAACACATACACCGCTTGATAACACTATTACATTCACACCTTCGGAAGTAATCGAAGACCTACAAACTGTTAGATCAACCGAACCACAAGTATTAGACGACACCTTATCATTAGAACATATGCTAGAACCTGTAGGAACAGACAGACTTACAGAGGAAATTGAAAAACTTCCGGGAGAAACTGTGGTCGAGGAAATATTGTCCCCGGATGGCATAAAGAAAGTAGTTAGGATAACTGAGCATACCATCAAAAAGAAAGTCGCGAAAGAAACTCCGAAATCAATTGACACGGAAACAACAGAAAAACCAGAAATCCAAGAATTACCGGAAGAGCAGATCTTCGAGTCTGGACATAAGTTCCAACAACCCGACGGATTCGATCATGCACCTGAACAGACCGTTACTGACAAAATCTTGTCGCCTGATGGTACAACTAAGATAATTAAGAGGACTCAACGTACTGTCGAAAAGAAAATTCTGAAGGATATTCCGGATTGGTTAGCCACAGATATAACTAAAAAATCAAAAACTCCAGAAATTCCAGGACTTTCAGGGAAAAAGATTGATGAACTGGAACCAGAAGAACAAAAGCCTGATGAAGTCAATGAAACACCTAAAGAGACCGTGACCGAAGAAGTATTGATGCCCGATGGTAAGATAAAAATAACTATAACAAAGCGCATCACCAAAAATAAAAATGTTGAATCTACACCAGACACACACCAACACAAAACACTAAAATCACATGGCCCGACACAATCCACAGACAAAACAAAAGTAGAAACACATACACCTCTTGATGACACTATTACACTCACACCTCCAGAAATAGTCGATAGCCTACGAACTGTAACCAAGCCCCAAATGTTGGAAGACCTCTTTCCAATGGAATTGCAAGAATCTATAGAAGCAGACAAAAATATAGACGAAATTCAAGAACTTCCGAAAGAAACAGCAATCGAGGAAACATTGTCTCCAGATGAAATAACAAAGATTACTAAAAAAACTATGAGTACCGTCAGAAACAAAATAACAAAAGTTAACCCGGAATCAATTAACACGGAAGCAATTGTAAGTCCTGCAATACAAGAATTACCGGAGGAAGATATCGTCGCACCAATACAGAGGCACCGACAACCTGACGAAGCAGAGCATATACCTAAGGAGACCGTGACTGAAAGGGTATTGATGCCCGATGGTAAGACAAAAATAACTAATGTTACAAAGTTCTTTATCAGAAAGAAAAGTGTTAAATCTACACCAGACACTTTCCAACACGAAACACCAAAACCATATTACCTTACACAATCCACAGACGAAATTTCAGAAAAAACATGCACACCACTTGATCAAACTTTTGCACACATAGCTTTGGAAGTCATCGGTGATCTACATAGTGTTACATCAACCAAGCCACAGGTATCGGAAAATATCTTACCACCAGGAAACCTGCGAGAATCTGTAGAAGCAAACAAAAATACAGAAGACATTCAAGAACTTCCGGAAGAAACCTTAGTCGAGGAAGTATTGTCCCCACATGGTATCACAAAGATTACCAAGGAAACTAAGCGTACCATGTTAAAGAAAAGAACGAAAATATCTCCAGAATTAATTGACACGGAGAAGATCAAAATACCGCACAACGTCGAACACATAACTGAAAAATCAGAAGAATCTGGAATGTCAGGATTTTCTGAAGAAAGAATTAACGAACATGAACCAGAAAAACAAAAGTCTGACGATGTCGATGAAGCACCTCAAGAGATCGTAACTAAAGAAGTATTGACGCTTGACGGTAAGACAAAAATTACTTTAATTTCAGAGCACATTATCAAAGGGGAAAATTTAAAATCTACACGAGACTCTCCAAAACGATAAACCAAAATCACATGACATCTCACAATGTACACACACCATTTCAGAGAAAAGCATGGCGATTTTAGTTTCGTAGGATGGGACGTTCTACAAAACTAAAATCACCATATAAAATGTTACGCAACTAATTTTCCAGTAAATATTTACATTTGCGCGTCAAATATTATGTGATATTTTTATTTAACAGATATCTTGTCACCACATACTGACACTTCAAGGATTCCACTGGATCAAAATATCACTCCTGTTCAACAGGAATACAAATCTACAGGTAAGAATTTGGGTAGCCCGGCTGACGACCACATCCTTCCATAACAGAGTCGAACCCACTCCTTTTGTTTAAAATGTCATATGAATGATGTGTTGTCTATTTTATTATTGGCATTACAAATAATCTCAAGTATATTTAAAATTTAATTATCCAATATTAGTTATATTAAGTTATTTCATGTATCGATTAAATTTATAATACATTTTATTAATTTGTATTTTAGAACGTGTGAATAGCTGCAAATAGCAAATAATTGTAACACTAATCGAATTCCTTCGCTATATCAGTTTTTTTTAAACATACAGTACTAAATAAGTGACTTGAAAAAAGAAACTTACACACCCCCACCCGAACACAGGTTTCATTTATTTATAACAGCACCTTTCATTTATAACAGCATTGCACGTGCTGTTATAAAAAGCAATATCCACTCCCTTCCAAAAGCCCTGTGGGGAACGCAAAGTAGAATGACAAATAAGGGCCACATAGGTGTAGTTTTTATTGAATGTAATGAATGTTTATTTCATTACCTTCACAAAGAGAAAGGAAAGACAGAACCTTTATTTTCAATCATACAATTTCATCCGTAACTAACTATTACTATACTATTACACACAGATCAGAATTATATATTTTCACAAACAAAATATATTATAATTACAGTACAGTATAATTACAGCAATAATCATTGAAAATAATGATATAAAGTACTTAACAACAAACACACGAATATTATTGTATATACATTTATGGAAACACACCCATTTATTGCTATTAATACTTAAAAAAACTACATTAGCAATATATACACTTTCAGACATAATCCATCCGTCCTCCACTTCTCCGAAATCTTCTGATATAGAAGAGTCTGAAGAAATTATTACGAAATTTATCAAAGGCCCTCATCAGAGTGAGCCAATAAAGATTAAAACAAAGCGCACAATATTGAAAAAGAGAAGGAAACCCGGCCATGATTATAATGATACAGGTGACATTGTTATAGAAGAAAGTATTGATAATGAGGACGAAAAAAGTTATGACAAGAGTATGAATCATGATGTAAGAATAATCGAATATGACGGCGATGAAACAACAACGCATCCAGATGTATATCAAAGTACCATCGAATTACCTGACGAAATTTTACAAATACCAGAACATCCAAGAGACATTTATATTGAAGAAATGTTCGATAGCGACCACGATCATGCGGAACCTGTAGATATTGTGAATTCAGATGTGACCATTGAAAATCCAACAAAAAATATTTTATTTCAAAAAAATACACCAACTAACTTTGATAAAGGTAGGTTAATTTGTAATTTGGTCCTATAAGAGTATATTTTGTGTAAAAGGGTTGGAAGAAATATAGGGACAGGAAAATTTGAAACAGCTGTATCTGCTATCAGACATCGAGGAAAATTATTTTTCCTTTCCGTTGAAGACAAGCGGGAAAAATGCAGAGTAATAATATATGCTACCCAAACAGAATAAAAATGGATGGTTCTATAACCATACAGTAAAAACTAGCAATTTAAATTTGACTGAAAGAATATCTTAACATGTCATCCTTGCATTCCAAATCAATATCGGAGTTGTTCAATGCCGTAATGCAACATATCACTAAAATACACACATACACACAAACACACACACACACACACACACACACACACACACACACACACACACACACACACACTTTCGGATTTTTCGCAGAACAAAAGTATATTGTAATGCTTACTTACTATATAAATATAGATTAACGTGTGAGAATATGATTTGTTATTAGTCGGCCCCCGATATCGGCTGTGTATATTATCTAGGGGCACGCGCTAGTCGCAGGTACGCAGCTGGTGGTAAGCACGCCCTTCGGTGGCTATAATTCCTAAATATTTTCTCTATTTTCAACCTTTTACGTCCTAAAAAGATCCCAACCTCTTACTAGTCTGTAATGTTGTAATATTATTATATGTTTTAGATGATATCACTGTGAACGCAGTAAAAAAAATAAAACTCAAGCCCCAAAAAATAGAGCATGGCTTAGTAAAACTAAGCATGCCTCAGCACGCTGAAGAAATTATAGAACCGCAATTTACTACTTTAAAACTCAAGAAATCGAGTAAAATAGTGGCAAAACAAGAGACGAAAACTGCACTCTTCCCGAAAATTCAACTAAAAAGTCGTATTAAATTCGTAAGCGATTGGCCGCCAGAAGAAATGAAGCCTATAATCACATTCTTAGGAAGTATTAAACAAAATGGTGACCTATCTAGAAATGTTAAAGAAGCATCTAAAATAACGAAAAAGCCTATTAAATTAATAGAACCAGGACAAATTCACACAGAACTAGAGAAGCCAGAACAGTACGGGTTTACAAAAGAAAAAGCCACGTTAGACGATATTGGCGATTCTGTAATAGGTCAGAGTAACATTATTTGTGAAGATGAAGATATTAAAGAATTGCCAGTAGCAGAGCTAAAAGATAAGAAGGAGCCTGAAAAAATGGATAACAGTAAAAATAAAATACTAAAACCTTTGAGAATAGAGCGAAAAACTGTAGATATTGAGAAACCTCAATTTGTCGAAGAGGTTAAGGGCCCCGAATTTCTAAAACCAAAATTAAAGAAACCTACAATAAAATCCAAACAAGATACTCCAACTGCCACGATTCCAAAAATTCAGCTTAAGAGTCGTATTAAATATATCTCTGATTGGCCTCCTAACATAATTATTCCTCAAAAAACAGAATTAAATAGCATTCGACAAAATGGAGAATTATCACGAAATATCAAAGAGGCTCGAAAACTAAAGAAGAAAGGGCCCATTGTAATAAACCTGCCTGACGTAGAGAAAACAGAGTTGGAAAAACCAATGTATACATCTGAAGATTTTATTCAATCTAAAACTCCTTTAAAACTAGACATGGAGGATAAGGATACTCCGACCCATAAAGAAAAAGAATACGAAGAAGATGATACTCCTGAAGAAGTTACTATTTCCACACGTAGGCCTAGTATTAAAAAAATTGATGAAGAAATAAGCGATGAATTCACGATAAAGAAAAAACTAAAACCTGTTCGTAAGTCATCTATTACTATTTCAGAAGTAACAGAACCAGAAAATGTTATATTTAGACCAAAAAGAACAAAAACTAAAGAAGACGTAGAGCAGGAGTTTAATATTCTTTTGGATTCGTATGCCGAAGAAGAAATATCAATGTCTGGTAAAGTTAAGTTGAAACCACAAAGACAACCGACATTTAATGAAGAAAATGATGAAACATCGATCAAATTTTTTGAAGACAGAGATGATGATAACAACGTAATTGAAATAGTACAAAGTGATACAGATACAGATGAAAATATTTGCGTTAATATAAAAAAACCAAGAAGGAAACAAAAACCCATAGATGACATAACAACAAACATTACAATGCGAAAACCAACCACTGAAGACGAATACATAGAGAACATTAATTTCGTTTTAAATAATAATTCAGTTTCAGAGGATCAGGAAATAAGTTTTGATGTCAAATCACGTCTTGAAACATTAACTCAAGAAGATATATCTTTATCTAGTAAAATTAAATTGAAAGCAAAGAAAAAATTCGTGACATCCGAAGATGGGGATGAAACATCTATTCAGTTGGAAAAGATAGTTGACGATGATTCTCAAGCCGAAGAAATTATAATAAGTGAAGCTGAATCCGAGGAAAATGTTCAAATGATTATAAAAAGAAAACCTAGGACATCAAATTATGAAGTCAGTGACATTGAAGAGTTTAGTTATGAGTTAAAACCGAAGAAAAAAGGAGACACTATTTTTGAAGAAGAAAAAGTAACTATATCAACTAAACGCCCACTCAGAAAACCGACTCAACTTCAAGGTATTTAACTGTCATGTAACTTAAGAAACGTACGTGCTATCGACAGTTGTTGCTTTATAATGGGAGTATCTTGCTTTTTAATACCAAGCTTAGAAAATAAATTGAAACAGACAGGCCTCTATACCTGTAAGGGTAGGAGGAAAGTTAATATTTATTTACTGCTATTTGTAAATAACAAAGCATGAGTAAAATAGAGAAATTTTAATTCGTACGTTGTACAAAATTTACAGATTTTAGTTAAGTTTTTATAATGTTACTAATATAATTTAATAAATATAAATGGACATAATCTTTTACAGAAGCAGAAGCGTCAATGAGTATAGCTAGAGAACAAGAATTCTCAGGTAATGGAAAATGTTTATATATATAGGTACTATTATACTGCCAACATGGTCTAGGCATATCATATATATTTTCTTCTTTACATTTAAAAGATATTTATATGAAAAAGTTAACCATTACATTTTCATCATTTCACTCATTGTAAAATCATACAACGATATAGAAATTTACTCATTTAACATTACATGCCGTAAAATGTAAAATCTAAAAAAATGTGAAAGTCTGAAGTTAAAATAAAAAGAGTAAAGTTAAAATTAATAAATAACAAAGCACCCGCGATATTCATAATGCTTCTGCAACCGTTTCGCATGTTCACGATGAGGTTTTCAAGACCCTGTTGAGGAATATTTTCCGGGTCTTATGGAGGTGCATAAAAAGTTAATATTCTGTTTTTAAATTTTCGAGCATATACGTGAGGTCTTTTCATTGTAGCATATAACACGCATGCTGGAGCAGTTTTAGATGTAATGATTGTGCTGGCCGTCCTAGGGCTGCTACAACATTCTACTGCAACTAAGATTTAACCACTTCTAAAGGTGTCTCAGATGATAGATAAGTACAGAAACCGCCAAATATTTACTCTCCAGGAATATAGGACAATTGTAAACCTTGATACGTCAACAAAGAAATATAGTCGGAATCTGAAAAACTATTGTAAAATATAGTTTTGCAGTTTCCAATTTTGGTCCGCGCCCATAATTTGCCTTAGTAATACAAGAACTCGGAACTGTATACGAGCGTTATTAGCGTCCTGGAGTCCTTCTCCGGACGGTACGGTCACTCACATCAGATTTGTGTTCAGCTTGAAATCTTTCATCTATTCGCTGCAACACATTGTTGTTGGTTGTCTGACATCTGGCAGTAGCTTACAAAAATCAGTCCTGTCTTAGAGTTCTGGTGCGAATTCGTACTACACACACATGACTTTTACTTGAAAATTTTATCCCTACCACCAGTTCCAAAATTTTAAAGAAACCTAAAATCTCACTATTAAAATTCTGACGTTCTTTGTCAAGAAGATGATTGAAATGCTAAAGTATAAAAAAAATATAAAATTAGTTTTATGTTAAAAAGTTTAACATTTAATGTGTCGTCTATGTAACGTTCTCAATAATAAATTCCTACATTAATAAATTCCTAAAGAAACAATTAAAATAAAGTTTCCGCTAATTATTGAATATATTCTTAGATCATGTTGGGCAGTGTATAATAAATTAAATATATAAAGAATACTGTAATAATAATATCGATAAAATATTGATCTTGGCAGAAATTTTGTTTTACTGATCATCTCTAGGGACTAGGCTATCAACGCAGGACACGCCATAGAGCACAAGTTTATACGCAGGTATTCTACGGCTACACTGTATACCTTGATTTTCATACTCCAATGTGATATTTCTCCAACATGACCAAGGAGTATCAAGGACACTTTTACGGCTCGTCATGATATCCTAGAAAGAAGATTGAAATGATCATAGGAATGAGGACACAACACCGACAAATTCCTGATCCCAGAATGTTATTCATATTATGGAAGAATCTTGGGATTCTTAGATTTCTTTATACCAAATAGCATTGGTTGGTCCAAGCTGGGACTGGACATGTTATCTGCGGCTAGATTAACATCATAGATTGTGTCGAATTCAAATAATTAGACAGGATATAAAACAACAACAACATCATTAAACTTTTGCAGAGGCAGCAACAAGTTTACGCTGTGGAGACACGGTGTTTGCCGTCTACTCATACGTTGCTGAGACCGACGAGGCTATTAACCTTGTTGAGGGTGAACGACTATATATATTAGGTAAAAAATATTTAGTATCACTATATACGTTGTAATTAATTCAATATTATTGTTAAGGTTTGTTTTTGTTAATGAACTACGTGTACTTTGATGGTACAAATAGTATACTGCAATCTTGATGTTTACTGAAAGTGGTATGTCTCATAGTATGTTCGCTATGAAAAGCCTCTATTAAAAATATCTCTATCAGAAAGAAATCAAATGTAATTAAATAAATACATACTTAATAACAATATAATCATGTAATAAAACATAAATTGTCTGAATACTACGACTGAATTCATTTTTAATGTTGTTTCGACTCACCACAATCGTGCTATCAATAAGTAGTATATTTTATAATCTCTAGCCCATATTTTGCCATAAATTTATAATGGATGGTACTATTTGTTGTGTGTAATATAAATATAGACAACTAACGATCTGCCCCCATAATATTTATAGATTGTCTGATTAGTCTGTAGTTATAATTAAATT
>JAFELO010001164.1:23882-47467 GCA_017140195.1 Eumaeus atala
TACTTATATCGATTGTTTCTGTTTATATTTATATCATTCCCCAAAGTTATTCTAACATAATTATTATTAAAATAATACACTTTAACTTTAAATATTTCAGAAACAACCAATCAAGACTGGTGGTTTGTACGAAAACATCTCACGGAAGAAAAGGGTTGGGTACCAGCGCAGTACCTCATGGATGAAGCTAATTACACTCTATACCTCCAAAAGAAATTAAATGAAAAAATTGATAAATTACCAGTTTTTGAAAGTATGTACATTTTAAATCTCAATCTTATTAAGGATTGTTATAAGTTAAATTATTTTTTCAAATCACTTATGATAGGGTTATATATGATCGAACGTGATTCTAGGTATCGTTTTTTAGGTTACCCTTTTTATGAAGCATTCACAATAAGTTACTATCGTCACATATCAAAGATGACATAGTACATCATTGTGTGTTAGCTAGTAGATTTATCCATGCCATTTAATTAGCTTGCAACTCATGCCCAGTAAAATCATATTATCTTGTTTTAAATATATGGGTTTTTTCATGATCGGCACTTTTTTCCACACTAAAATATTACACTTTAGTGTGGAATTAAATATATTAAGAACTTCTTTGAAAACGATTTATACACAGAAGAAGATTGCAATGGCTTACTGAATACAGTTGTGCGTATTAAGAATTACAGAATTTTGATAACTTATATATTTTAAATTTCAGAACCAACTGGTGAAGAACAAGCAATAGCTCCTATATTTACGGAAAAATTAAGACCAAAGCATACGCCGGATGGATCTACAGTTCAATTTGAGTGTCAAGTAGAGGGTCATCCAAGACCTCAAATTACTTGGTTTAGACAAACAGCTATAATTAAGCCTTCGCAAGATTTTCAGATGTATTACGATGATGATAATGTAGCAACTTTAATTATAAGAGAAGTTTTTCCTGAAGACGCAGGAACGTTTACGTGCGTTGCGAAGAATGCTGCTGGTTTTGCATCAAGTACAACGGAATTAATAGTCGAAGCACCGTTGTCTGATCATGGATCTGAAATGACATATCTCTCAAGAAAAAGCTTATCTAGAGAGTCCTCTTTAGCTGATATTTTAGAGGGTATTCCTCCTACATTCTCAAAACGTCCAAAGGCGCAGTACGTGGATGAAGGATCCCAAATATTTTTGGAATGTAGATTAGTGGCTATTCCAGAACCTGATATAGCCTGGTTTTTTAAAGGTGAGGAAGTTGTTACCAATGAGACTGTTTCAGTTGTTACTGAATCAGATATGCACATGTACTGCAGTGTTCTCAAAATAGCAGATGTTAAGAAATACCAAGAAGGTACATATACTGTTTTGGCCGTGAATAGAGAAGGCGAAGCAAGTCTACCAATCGTTCTTAAAATTAAGACCGGTGAAAAAGAGAAACCACAAGTAATCGAACCCCTGAAGAACTTAACAATAAGAGAAGGAGAGAGTTTTGTTCTTTCAACACAAGTCGTTGGAAATCCTGTTCCACAAGTTTCTTGGTTTAAAAATAATAAGCCAATCAAATCAGTGCCCCAAAAGTCGGACGGAAATACGCATACTATCACAATACTGAAACCAAAGAAGGGTAAAGACGATGGTATATATTCTCTAAAGGCTAGCAATGGTGAAGGAACTGTTGAAACTAATGCCGTAATTACAATAGAAGGTAACTAAATGTAATATTTTATTCACCAAAAAAATATTTTCATTTACCATTTGCTTAATTATTTTTTTCTTTATTTTTAGAACCAACCGAGGAAAACGCTGAGCCCCCACTATTTATCAATCGATTCCAAGAAGTTACAGTTAAAGAAAATGGAACTGTAACACTTAGCGCTAAAGTCACCGGAAATCCAGTTCCAATAATAACATGGTACAGAAACAATGAAATAATTTCTCCGTCAGAAACAGTAACTCAAATGTTCGACGGTGAAAATATTACTCTCAGAATAACAAACGTTGATTCAGAAATTGATTCAGGAGATTACAAATGTGTTGCTTCAAATAGTGCTGGCAAAGCTTCACACGGTGCACGTGTAACGATAGACGTAGATAAAGTAATATTTGTTAAACAATTAAATAAAAAATATGAAGTGGAAGAAGGGCAAGTTATCATACTAGAATGTGAAACATCACATACGGTATCTACGAAATGGTACCATAGTAACAAGGAATTAAGTGGAATGGACCACAGGGAAATTATTCAAGAGGGCCGTATACATAAATTAAGAGTTAAAAAATCTAAATTGACTGATAACGGTACCATTAAGTGCGTCGTCAAAGATCAAGAAACTACTAGTAATCTTGTAGTGCATGAAACCACGCCTGAGTTTGTAAGAAAATTACAGGACTGCGAGGTAAAAGAAAAAGATATTGCTATATTAGAAGTAGAAGTTAACTCTGAGACTGCTGATGTGATTTGGCAGAAAGACGGAGACATTATTAAATCTAAAAAGAATAAGTATGAACTAGAAAAACGTGGAAACGTCAGAAAATTATTCATTAGAAACACATCGGTACACGATGAAGGAGAGTACACATGTAAATTGCGTGACGATGAATGCACTGCAGAAGTTACTGTAGTCGAACTACCACCAGAAATCATATCAAGGTTAAAAGATCAACGAGTTAGTAAAGGAAATAAAGCTACATTTGAAATAGAATTGACTAAAGGAGATGCATTGGTGAGATGGTTTAAAGATGAGATTGAAATTCAGTTTTCGAACCATATTCAACTTACTATAGACGGTAAAAAGCAGAAGTTAAAAATTTACGATTGCGAAGAAAAAGACGCGGGTGAGTACACTTGCGAAGTAGGAAGTGACAAATGCACAGCAAAACTTACTGTCGACGAACCATCTATCGATTTTACTTTGCGACTACCAGAAGTCATGTCTGTGTTGGCTAATAGTGACGCGTATTTAACTGTCGAAGTGCCTCATGAAAATCTTGATATCGTTTGGCTTAAAAAGAAAGCACCGGTTACTGATTCTGAAAAATATACTATTATGTCTGATGGGTGCAAACGGACACTCATAATACGAAAGTGTTCTGAAGAGGACCAATGTGATTATTCTTGTGTGTTGCTGGATGCTAAAACCTCAACTAAACTAAAAGTTAATGGTAAGTCATTAACTGTGTATGCAAAATACATATACTTTAAATATATATTGTAATAAAATGTTTTCTTTTTTCTAATTATATATATCATAAATGTCTCCTCGCTAATCGCGAAATTATAAGAAAATTTATCACATACAGTTTTTTTTTTGCGGACTTTTTTAAAAATAAGTATATATATTTTACTAATTTCTTTAAAAAAGTCTATATGTTTTCTTCCTATATCAGTTCCATCACCAGGCTCCTCAGCGGCATGCATTACAAATATGCCAATTCATTAGCCATCCCTTCTCGGCTATTATAATAAATGTGATCCTTACTTTCTTTCAGTAATCGAATTTGGTCCTAAAATCCTGGACTATAAGAAATCATATAAAATAACGAGAGGTGATGACGTTACAATAACAGTACATTATGAAGCAAATCCACAGCCAAATGATGAATGGGTTGTTAATTCGAAAATTATCAAGAAATGTAAACATACTAAACCTACAATAGATTCAAAGAGTGCGTCACTCACTATCAAGAAAATTGAACATGCTGATGTTGGATTGTATAAATTAAAACTTGAAAACAATTGCGGAAGCGTCGAAGTAGAAATAGAAGTTATTATAATGGGTATGTTATATTTCTATTACTTCTAAACATCCTTTAATTTTTCCTGATATCAACAAAGTCTTACATTACTCTAAATTATAAAAAGATTTGTATAGACACGCACATAGCGTGTAAACGCAAAATTTTAATATTTTGTTAACATATAGGCGGACTAGTGATTCATTTTTATTACTTTAGTACGATATTTATTACTTAATTCCCATGGAAATAATGTAATAAAATATATATTTTTTACAAAAATATCCAAAAAAATAACTGATTGTGTTAACATAATGTTAGTAATGTCACTTGGGCCATTGATAAAAATGCAGACGTGCCATCGGCTGCGACAAGACTGTAGATACACACCACACGGAAAGAGATACGATTTTAGTCCCATTGTGTTTTCTTGTCAGTTATTTTACATATTTTTAACATATAATTTTAATTATATTCAATGCAACATTTTACGTCTATGAGTAATGAAAATGTTTGACCTGTCAGCCTGCATAGGTATAGTTTTCATATGCAGTGATTTGCTAACTGAAGTAAGTAAATCTTGGGATTTATATACGTATAAGCATATAGCTATAAAATGTCATCATAGGAATATGTGAGAAGTCTCAATAGACTGAAGTAATATTTTAACACGAAATTATATTTATAGACATACCATCCGCACCAGGGAGACCTAATGTACTTGAAATTAATGATACGTTTGTTAATATCTTCTGGTCTGAACCAACAAATGATGGTAATTCGAAAATTCTTTTCTACATCGTCGAATATCAGGAACAAAACACAGCAGAGTAAGTAATTAGTTCATATTATTATCTTGGTTTTTTTCAGACATTTTTACTTATGTACTTAATATTACATTTTATTTTACCATTTCAGGTGGGTATCGATCGAAAATATTACAAAAACTCAATGTTCCATTGAGAATTTGAATACAAAGTCATTCTATAGATTCCGAGTATTCGCGGTTAATGATGTAGGTGTAAGTGAAGCATCCGATATTACAGAATATATATTAGTACAAAAAGTCACTGAAGGTCATCCGCCTTCTGTAGAAAAAGCACTGAAAGATGTAATAGTTGAACCAAATGATGAAATTGAGTTGAATTGTATTTTTGGTGGTTTTCCTGAACCCAAAATCTCGTGGTACAAAAACGGTAAACAATTAAAAACAGCAAAAGCCGCCTACATAAATAGACTAGCAACTTTAGTTGTCTCCGTCACGGAAACTTCCGAGGGTACATACAGTTGCAAAGCGAGCAATGACCACGGCGAAATAGATACGTCTTGCACATTAGAGATTCGCCAAAAACCGATTATACTTATTTCCGATAATGAAATCAATCAAAAACATAGAATCAATGAAGAGTGGCATGTTGATGCTATGATAACAGGTATACCCAAGCCTAATGTTGTATGGTATAAGAATGGTGCTGAAATAAGTAACGGCAAATATCTAGAAATAAAAATGGAAGAAAATCATAGTTGCATCAGAATAAAGCAATTAGAAAGATCTCACAGTGGTAAATATATAATAGAAGCAAGCAATAAAGCCGGGTCAACTTCGCAAGAGCTAACGCTAAAAGTATACGGTAAGCAAAAAATATTTAAAATAAATTAAAAATATATATGCTGCGTCCGGGAAGACTACAGACAAAAATACGTGCAGATATTAGTATTTCTATTTTATGTGTTACTCTGGTACACAAACTATAAGATGGAAAAATTTCATAAAAATCTTTTCTACAATTTTGGCAATGATTAACAAACACCCAAGGAACTTTCGCAATTATAACATGAGTAAGTTATTATGGTCACTTCATATGCGCTTATTTTAATAAACGCGAAGACTGCTGTTAGTCATCCTACCTGGACGATGGTTGGTCACTTCGACTTAATACACGCGGTATCCAATCAAGAAATTTGTTAACATCGAAAAGTACAGCTTTAAATGGATACGAGATAATATTGCTAATATTGTATTCGTATGTACCTACACTATAAATTAGTATCAAATAACCACTTTAACTGAACTAAACCGTAATTTAACTAATTAGTATCAATTAGTTGATGTGTTATTAAAAGTATGAAAATGTTTCATTTATTTAAAAAAAAACGTGTATAATGTTTGCTACTCTCACTATATACATTAATTATAGATGATACTCTACGGCGCAAGTCGAAATCACCAGAAGAACAATGTCTGGGTAAAATTTCCGTAATCATTATGATGTGACAGATAAATAATTTTGTGGCCCTTATAAGTGTTAATCATGCTAGTATAATATTATACATTTTACTATTTTGGTAATTATTTCACTACTTTTTAGGAAAAACTAGTGAAATAATTGCCACAGTAAATGTCACTAGATTTTCCAAAATAAACGCGAAAAAAAAAACATGTTTAATACAATATCTGAAAAATTAAATCTACACTTCTATATCGAATTATCGAAATTGATTAAAAGTGGTATATTTACCACTTTCAATTAATTGTGACCACCTGAATTAAAGCTTTTTAAAACGCGATATATTAAAATAGGTACATAGAGATTTGTCTAAATATGTTATTATTAGAATATTTACATATAAAGAGGATTCCCAACAATCTCCGAACACCATTTTTATAAAAAAAACGCTTTACTGCAGTTCTACTGATAGTAGTAACAAATAAGCAACTATATTTATACCTTAATCCCTGCACGATTGTGAGTTTTTAATTAAACTACCAGCAAACCCCTTATCCTATGCACTTATATTATTTATTGAACTAGTCCCTTAATGATTACATTAGTTAATTATCGTCAAACTACGCACTTATGTTATATAACATCTCAATAATCCGATATTATGTATGACATGAATACCATATAACACCAAAGAATGGAGCTATAAATATATAAGTGAAATTATTGTTTTAATAAATATATTCGATAACATTTTTGCTCTAGATAAACCAAGCAAACCTGAAGGTCCAGTGATCATGAAAGAAATTACAAAAGATTCAGTTACAATTGAATGGAAACCTCCATTGGACGATGGTGGTATTGAACTAACTAAGTACGCCATTGAAAAGCATGAACCTGAAAAGAATCAATGGATAAAAGTCGCGGATGTAGACAAAGATGTTGAATCATATTGCATTCAAAAACTCAATGAAAATAATGAATACATATTCCGAATTATGGCCCAGAATCCCATCGGCATATCGGAGCCTTTAGAAAGCGAACCTATTGTTATTAAAACTGCTTTAGGTAAGTGTCTTACATCATCTGAATTGCAACAAACAACATTAAAAAAATTAACATAACAAACAATATAACATGAAAAATGTTCTACTACATTAGACTTTCCGCAAAAATAAACTTCTCTGCATATATGCATTAATAATTAGTATTGTCTAATTTATCTGTGTAGTACTGTAGTAAAAGTCAATTAAGTCTAATGACTTGAAATTTTATAGATGTACCATCGCCACCTTTGGGACCACTTGGATTCTACGGAATAAACGACGATTCAATAATTATCACTTGGTTCGCACCGGAAAGGAACGGCGGCTCAGCCATTTTAGATTACTCAGTATATATTAACAAGGATAACAAGAAATGGGTTCATGTAGCAACAGTTACAGAAACATCAACAAAAATTGATGCCCTAGTTAAAAAATCTACATACCAGTTTAGGATATATGCTAGAAATGAAATAGGCACAAGTTCGCCTTACGAATCCGACGAAAAGATCACCGTAGGAAAGACACTAAGTAATTGTCTTCTTATTTTATACCTTACCTCTGTATAAACAAAATAGCAAATGAAAAATAGAGACTAACATTTTTGCAGAAGTTACAAGAAATAAGCTTTTTTATACTTTTCAGCACCACCATCGCAACCCCAAAGGTTTAGCGTGAAAGAGATGACATCAAGATCTGTCACTTTACAATGGACTACACCCGAAAGTGACGGTGGAAGTGTTATCACAAGTATGTAACTACCTTATGTAAAAAATGACAGCCCGTGAAGTATTTAGTAGAAATCGCTGTTTATGTATTCATGAAGTAAAACCAGTATTAGCTATATATCTAGGTATATAATAGGGCAGAGGAAGTTCGTTGCGAGGCGTTGAGAGTCCAGCAAACCCTATAAGATGCCTAGAATATTCTCCACAAAGGTTTTGGTATAAATTCCCACGCAATCCGGCTGCTGTTTTGAATCTATTGAAAGCCCCCTTATCCTATATTTCCACTCCGTCAAGCGCCTATTGATAGATAAAGTTATATATTATTTTTAACTATTTTTTTTTTACTATGAAATGTAAAATTTCTTTCATTTATGGTATCTTTCATTTTATTGAACACCAGTTTCACTGTATTGTACATGTAATTCTGTCGTTTGACAATGTTTTTGATTTGACTTCTTTTTAAAGATAGTCCAAATTGTGCCCATTCTCCATGGACACACTCTTCTACTAAAGTTTCTTCCACACATTTTTTCCATAGTGAACTTTCCCTTTTCCTCTCCACAAATTTTTTTTGTTTATATATGTTGGCAAACGTGAAATCGGAGCATTTTGACTATCGGAGTCCAAAAACATCCAACTACAAATTTGTCACCGGCTACTCACAAACCACACGAACGCGACAACGTAACTGTAATTTCAAGGCGATATCATGTGAGCGAGAAATGCCCAAGGTTACAATCCGGGGACAATTCGACTGCTTTTCAATAGTTACCATGATACTTTTAATTTTCAGATTATATTATTGAGTATAAGACTGTAAAAGGGAAGACATGGTCCAAGGTGATAACCGTAGGAGGGTCCATATTGGAACACTGTATAGAGAATATTAAGGAAAAGGACGAACTGATATTCAGAATATCGGCCGAAAACGCAGTCGGCGTTAGTTTGCCTACTGAATCACAGACAGTCCGTCTTGAAAAACACGCTAGTATGTATTGTGTTTACTTTTTTAATGTATACCGTGTATTATGGCAAGTGCACACTCGACGGTTTAAGCGTGCGCCTGGGTAACGCGTCATTTATTTGTATAGAGAAAAACGCGCGTCAAATATCTAATCTATACGCTCTGTGCCATTTATACTCCTATCAATATATATTCTTAAAACACCACACGTTTCAGAAGTGTGCATCAAATCGCCTACTGTGTACTTGATTTTCAAATTAACGTTATAGAATATATGTAATGTCTTTGCAAAGCATATTTCTTTAGTGTATATATATATTATATTAATCCCATAGTATATTTCAATTGTTTGCACATAAATTTTTAACCAGGTTGTAAAAAAAATTAATTGACACAATCAATTTTCAACACTACCAAAAATAATATTATTTCATTTTCAGCCGTTCCATCGCCACCAACTGGGCCGCTGGAAATCCGAATGGTGGGCAATAATATCGTCACGACCGCATGGGGCACACCAGAATGGGATGGTGGTGCACCATTACTTGGGTACAATATCGCTATTCGCGATGTTACCAAGACGATGTGGATGGAAGTTGGCAAGGTCGATGTACAGAATCTCAAATTCAACATACGAGATCTAAACGAGAATCACACTTACATGATAAGGATATTTGCTAGAAACGAAATAGGAATGAGCGAGCCTTTAGAGACTGACGAACCTTTCAAAGTTATTCCAAGCACAGGTGAGAAAATAAAATTGTTTTGGTTTTGGGACAGTTTCACAGGCTACAACTTCTTTAGGGTCACATTATCTGTATACCTCGCTCAAATATGACCCCCGTTTCCTTGTCACCTCCCCGCGTTCGACATTACGCCATCAACATCAGGTTAATACATGTTGTAACCGACATATATAGTGTAAATATTAGGTATTAGGATACTTAACTCCTAACTTCCACATAAAGTTTATTATTAATTCCTTCTAAACGAAACCTGGTACACAGATATTTGTAGTTCATTGGCTAGTTACGTCCAACGTTAATATGAAACTTTAATAGGAATTGTGAAACTTCTTTAGTGGACAAGTGTGTGCTCTAATTACTCAAGAAAAATATTCTTGGCTTCCTTCTCTCACGCTGACTCTCTCTCTCTCTCTCTAACTATAAAGTGGTCTGAAGTAATTAGAAGAAATTGGGCAGAGCACACGAAATTGTTAATATCCCTATTGATCTACCACATATGTTGGCGTTAACACCTACTTACCTACAAACCTGCTCCTACCCGCCTCCTGGTATGGGAGCAAAATATGAGAGACAACACTGGTACTTGCTTCGGGTTATTTTCCTCGAAGTACAATTACTTACTGTTAATGAACTATTCAAGTTCCCTAGCACAGATTCATTTTCCTGCTTCTGAGGCTTGGCTGTAACGGTAGTCAAGGTCGGTAATTTCATTCGTATGTGCAACCGTCTACCAATGCTGGCATCATGCCGGCTTGCACACTAGCAGTACTAGAGCATGTTACATGGGTCGCTTTTCTTCCACCATTGACCCACTTGAATCTCAAGAACCATTAGCCGACGACTTGCCTGGATATCACTTTGTATATGTGCTTCGTAATTGAGGCTACTAAGGCTGTGATGGTATTGTCGCAGCAATAGTTTTAATCTTTATTTCTTTTGATGCAAATTTTAATCCACAGATTCTCAAGCGGATGAAGAGCCAGGCGAGCACACCGAAATGACTGAGCCGACCTCGTTTTCACAAACTACGACGTCCTGGCTTCGTGAGCACAATATGGACGCGGATATTCGGTCATACGCTCGTGGCTCCCTCTTGCGGCGCGACGAATACTTCTTCAGAATATGGCATTACGCGAAACAACTGTTCAAGTGATCTAAAATTATACCAAAAAACTGACCTGTGATATTTCTAAACAAAGTGAATTAGAAACTCCGTTCATTTATAAATCTAGTCAAACATTTTTGTATCTAAAGGTATCGCACTTTACAAGAAAAACCCTTGACCATGCGAAATTATATTCTGATACAAATCCCATTTGATCGATTCCAAAGATTAAGTAATTTTAGTTGATCATTTTGATTGAGCGTCAACTTTCGCTCTATGTTTTTTATATTCAATTTTATTTTTGCCGTAGTTGGAAATATTTATTTTAGATAAGAGAAACCTATTTATTTAATTTATTACAATAGAATAAAACCTGATCATCACATTTTTGTGTCATTCAATGTGTGAAGGGAGACGTTATAAATATAGGTGCAATTTTTTATACGAGGAATTGAATGAGACATAAATATCCGTGATCAGTTTTTGTTTGCACGAATGTTTATAATAAAACTATTGTTTCTTGTCTATACTTTTTTATTCTGCTAATGTTATTGAATTCGCAAAACAAAAGAAAGAACCTTTTATATATAAAGGAACAGCATGGCGGTCCTCTTCCCCATCCTGGTCCATGTTGTATGAAGTAAATATATTTCGTAAGTACTCACCGTATTCGGCCGTGCCGGGCGACGGAAATAATATACTGCAGGTAGCTTTACCAGCCTTGTAGTCGGTTTTAGTCTTCTTATCAGTTATACAGTCTTACATTTGCACACAGCTATACAGTGTAACACTTGCACATTAGTTTTACATTAAATCTATCTGGTCCGTTTCATTAAAGATCAACATTAATTCACGAGACACTGCACCGAACACGTAACTCTTTCGACCATGTGAACTGTTCGCCGCTCTGTCCTATAATGTCCCATGTCCACTACTCTTACCAGCTGGCACTCGGGATTGTGTCAGGTAGTCGCCGGTGTCTAATCGCAATGGTACTGCCGCGCCGGTGTCGGAGCACAGTGGTACCATCGCCGGCGTCGCCCTTTGATCACAGATTAAAACGCGCAGTCAAGTGCAATGATAACAAACGAAAGCTAGGAACACACTTATCACTTCGATCGTCTGTCCAGACTATTTAGTTATCTCTCTATATATATACACACACACACACACAAACACACACACACACACACACACAATGTAATGTAATTGGTAAGTATAAAAGGTACATACATAAACATCATAAAAGACCCACGACCTTTGTCCAGGCTCACTATCTCACGACCCGGACGAGCCGGACAACCTAGCATCCCATACACCATTCGGTCGTATTATTTGCCCTCTATACAGAGGACCGAGGAGTCCCTTCAACCAGGCCCACCAACTCACATGACGACCCAGAAGGACTAGACAGCCTCGCGTCGTACACACCAGCGTAAATAATATCACCAAGACAGTACTTTAATAAACACACGCCTTTAGAGAACGGTTTCACGATGCCTTTCCTGCGGTTAAGTCGCTTTTCTTCTGATGATGCTAATGATGTTTTCGGCAGCATTACAACTTATTAAGTCTTGCTGAATCCAGCGATTGTGTATACTCTAGGAGGACGTCCTTAGTGAGTACATCAATGATAAAGAAGGAATATATTATTATATTCTCGTCCAGGTCCTGAGATAGTGAGCCTGGACAAAGGTCGTGGGTCTTTTATGATGTTTATGTATGTACCTTTTATACCTACCAATATATATATATATATATATATATATATATATACATGTATATATAACCTCACCATCGGTGGACCTGATGTGAGGTTTTCTTATTACATTCGGTGAAGACAGTGATGTGGTGCTCTGTTTCTGTACTACGGTTCATGGCTATAGGGTAAGTGATTCAACAGTAACCACACATTCTGTCCGAGTTGTCCTTCCTTTTATTTAACAAAGAGATCGCACTAGCAAATGTCTACGTGCTTTCGCCAATGACACTGGCTTCTGAAAATTATTTTATTCCATCGCTCACTATTTTACTCCTCCGCAGACGGACACAAACGATGAGAACGTTATTGATTACATTGATATGTTTTACCTAACTATACCCAGTAGTACCGCGTTGTTTAGTTATATGGTACCTTATTTTATATGAAAAAATCATTAGTATATCGTTTTAAAATCTCAATCAGAGCTCCGTCGTACACCCTGTAGGCCAGTAGGCATGTATTATATTTTATTAAAATTTATGTTCCTACACTCTCGACTTGACGCGACATGAGACGGATTCAGCTATTCATTTCTATCGACATTAGGACAGTAATTGTCTAAAACGTCTGTGACTAAACTGAGTTGCACGCTACTAGCTGTATCAAGGTTCAGTGAAATATGGTGTAGAATATTATTAAAACAGGCTTGAAGGACCCTGAACTCTGTACTTACATTTTAAAATGAAGATACCAACATTAACAGTTTCAAAATGTTACTGCGCATTTTTTGTATGGATTCTGCATTATATTCGCAACATTTCAGTATTTAGATACGGCATGCTCACTTTTTATTCACGTATAAGCAGTTTGTAGTGAAACGACGCCCATTTCTTGTCCCGTTAAGAACGAACGCACATTTATTCCATATAACAGAATGCGGCAAATGGTAGAATGTACAATACTTTTGGAACTGATTGATTTATCCATAAATACTGCATGATTTTGTATATATGAGCAATCGGTAAGAAGAGGCTATAGACAATATATGAGCAATCGGTAAGAAGAAGCTATAGACAATATATGAGCAAAGGATAAGAAGAAGCTACAGGCAGAATACTACGGATTTGTAAAATATGTTACAACAGCGTCGTTGCGGGTTTTGAGAGCGATACCGGCAAAGATTTCTTTTATAATTGAGCTAAACACTTATGTCTTTGTTGAGTGACAGATGTCTAATTTTTTTTGGGAGGTATTATGTAAATTTTGTTAACCAATTAGTGTTAAACTAAACAGAAACAAACTACTGTCACTGAATTCATTTAACAGTCACATATATTTCAGTAATTAGGATACTTTCCTGATGGTGAAAATATAGTAATTGCCCTTTTAAAACTATCTTGGTTTACAATTGTACAGCTTTGTAAGCTTTCTGAATAAATTAAAATAGAGTCATTTAACCACATCATTCTAAACTACACCACACTAATTAACCACATTATTCATGAATCATTACGAGTAGTGCCCGGCGTAATAAGTCATACGAAAATTTCCGAACCAACCAAGCGGACTCACTGCCCAGAAGGAAGGTAACGAGCTCCCCGGGAGATGTAGTGAAGGTATCCCTTCACCTAGATGGGTTTCGTTGACTGCCTGCCGCTCCTCGTACATCTTGCGGACTGGACACTCTGACGCCACTTGGCCTCGTTGGCCACACACGAAGCAGGTGAGATTCCGCGATCGATTCAGTAGCTTCAGAGACAACTCGGTCGCGTTCAACTCTCTCGACGTCTGTGACCGTCTACTTCTCGACGACTTGGAATATCACAACGATGACTATTTCCCGCTTCTTCGCTTCGGAGTCATTACTATCAAGGTCTTCATAACTCTTTTTATAAAGACCGAAACAGTTGCGTTCAGTGGAGTCACTGTTCACGACGTATCTTTTTGGAGAATACTGACGAGACAATGCCGATCATTATAACATTTCCAACATTTCATCAACACGTGTTGCTCGTTCAATCATGGCCCAAAGCCGCGCAGCTGCTCTTGCCGTTTTCTTCGTGCCAAATTTAATTCTCTTTACTTAGTAAAGATAATCCAAAGGCATTATCGGCTTGCCGTATTACGCCATGAGTAACCTCCATATTGTGCGACAAACTGTGCTTTTGCTTCTTTTTATTGTTCATGATCTTCATCTTTCTCGTCTGGTCTTTGCCCTTCGCATTCCACTTCTGATAACGGGACGGCATGGCCCTCCTTTTCCTTATTCTGGTCCATGTTTTAAGAAGTAGTATTTATAGTTTGCAAGTAGGCGTGAGTATTTGGGCGAGAGATCTAATATATTGCACGTAGCTTTACAAGTCTTGTAATACAGTCATACAGTTTTACATCTGCACACAATTATAAGTCTAACACTTTCACATTAGTCTTACATTAAATGTATCGAGTCCGTTTAATTAAAGATCAACATTAATTCAAGACACACTCCACCGAACATGTAACTCTTTCGACCATGTGAACAGTTCGCCGCTTTGTCCTATAATGTCCCATGTTCACCATAGTTTCTTACAAGCTAGCGCTCGGGGTCGTGTCAGGTAGAAGCCGGTCTCTAAACACAATGGCACCACCGCTGGTGGTGTGGCACTCGATCACAGTGGTACCGCCGCGCCGGTATCGGAGCACAACGGTACCGTCGCCAGCGTCACACCTGATCCCAGTTTCAAATGCGCCATCATATGTTTTAAGCATTTGATAATTTTGGTTAAGTACCTGCCAGAACTGGCAGGCTGGCTGATAGATATAGGCTGATATTTTAATAAATCAAGCAGCATTCATAGTGAAATAATAATGCCTATTGATAGAAAAATCATCTGATGAATTCGCCAAAAATAAGCATCATACAGTTTGTTGCTCAATTGTTAATGCTCTGATAGTCATCTGATGAATTCCCCTCAAATAAACATCATACAGTTTGTTCCTTGATCATCATAATTATTAAGTACGTATTTGAAAGGGTTCTTCTAGAAAATTGATTTTAAGAAGGTCCTTTGACTATATTAATTAAAACGTACAGCATCCTGGCAAAGATCCAAAGGTTTTGTTATGTATTTAATAAAAATCTGATCTCTTTTATGCCCAACCACTGATTACCTAAAGAATAAGATATTATACATATTTTTATTATTACCATAGGTACCACCTCAAGGTGATTCTCGGTCCCATGGTACCGCCGCGTCACAAAACGATAGCTATGGCATTGCGTTTCGTGTGGTTTTGAGTGGCCCGTTGGAGGAAAGGAGGGAAGGAGGGAGGGAAGGGCATCACATCAGTGTAATAATTACGTGGAGGTTAGTAATAAAAAGGCTCAGATTGCTCGTTTATCCCCTTACAACATAAAAGATATATGTATTAAATAAAACAACATTTAAGTACTCAATTATTTATTATTATCAAAGATCTGACTTACAGATAGTAAAAAGAAATTGTAGCTAGAGAATTTAAGTTTTTTTTAATAAGAATACATTTCAATATTATGACGATAAATTGTACTGTTACATTGTTCGCTAAATTTACTTCTATATAATGATAAGAGTAATCAATGGGAAATCAAACTTTACCATTGACTGTTTTGGCACTATTACATAAATTAGAACCATTGAACAAACACTTAATCATACAATAAAACGTGATCATTATCTAATCATCCCTCGATGATTTACTGACGATTTCGGCGTCCTGGAAAAAAATATTCATTAGAGATCAATACTTTAAATGAAGGCTTTACGAAGAAGTAAGACTTTCATAATTTTTTTTTTCGGAGCTGAACTTATGCTGTGGAAGCAAGGAGAAGTCCAATACAGCTTCATCGGATTACTATGAGTGCTCGTCGGGTGACATGACGAAGTTTGGGATCTAAAAGTGATCCCACCCACCACTCTCCCGCAGATAGGGGACATCCCGATATGAGAATTTTTATAATAGCTAATGAAACCAGACCAGTAGAATAATCTAGACCAGTCGAGGGCAGATCACGCGCCGTAGATAAAATAGCCTCGGCGTTGACATGAATGAAAGGCTTATGGGGGGGATCATCACTAGGGGAGGGGCTCCCCCTTCACCCGCAGATGGATGAAAGATTTCGCGCGGTAGTCTCGGAATACCTAATCGGTACGGTACGGCGTTACTAATTGAACAAGGCAAATCGCGAAGCATATTGTATTTAGACACTTCCAGTACGATTCAAAAACCGTCCATTGGTCTCCAAGCGCTAGTTATGATTAGGCGCAGAAACACAAAAGGCAGATTCATCCAAAGTGCTATAATAATAAAGTAGGTTATACACTGGCAGTGCTGTCTATAGGGATATTGGATTCCGGTATAACTTCCTCAACACCGGTGTAGCGTCATCTATTTCCAATTTGCTACTTGTACAACGCAGTACCAATTTTCTTTACCGCTCCGCTTTCGCGACAATTCTATTTCAGGGGTTTTCTGGCTGGTGATTGGAAATATTTTTAGGTGTGTTATGCTGCATTGTAACTGAATCGGTTAGGCACGAACGGGGATTCGACCACAGCTCAAGCCTTGTCGTGGCGGTGGGGCTCGGTAGCCTGGAGTGAACCCAGACACCTGGGGTGAACCCAGATACCTGGGGAGAAGCCAATTGAACCGTGGCGGCGGGTGCTCTTTGTACCCCTCTAATAAGAATAGGGGACTAAAGAGCAGGAGTAGGAGCCGCCCTTATATCCCTCTTATAAGACGAGGGGACAAAAGAGCAAGAAGAAGCGGCGCTTTCGCGCACGGGGCAACGGGCGAGGATGGGAACCTCACCCCATTGCACTGTCCCATAGTTGGCGGTGTTGGCCTGAGGAGCCCTGATAATTAGTTGTTGTTCCGGGGCACCTTTGATGAGGTTCCCCGGCGGCACTGATGGAACTTGCGGTGGTTTTTGGGTATTCGGCCCTATAATGTGCCGCGAGCCCCACACACCGCTGAACCCTACCCAGAGCCGGTTAAGGCGCGTAAATGCGTGCCTCCGATTCAACAAAGAAAGGCACGACCGGGGAGGTACATCTCGCTCACACACGCCGCAAGGAGACAGCTATGCTGTCGCGTTTCGTGCGGTTTGCAAGTATCAGGTGGAAAATTGGGACATCTGATAATATTGAATGACAGGTTTTTTTTAAACCTAACTATAATTTAAATTTTGAGTTCAAAGAAGCTGTAAATATGAAAATGGCAAATATTTGTTAAACGTAAAAGAGAGCAACAAAAATTCGTCAGTAAGCACATATATTTATATAGCACTTTTAAGCTGTGCACTCTATTTTTATTCCAATAAAATGAAAAAAAAAACTATTTGTCCTGATGTGTGTGACAACCCTAGTGGGCGCCAAAGTTCTTACCCTTATCTTTGATAGCTTTGACTTGTTTATTTTTGTTACATTTCTTAGTAACGCGCCTACTCTCGTCGCATGTCGGGTCGCTGTTGGGCTTCAGCATATCAGTCCTGGACATCTCGCCGTTAGGGCTGCACTCACTCCAAGACGACTTCTCATAACGGCAAGCTGTGCATAGCAGACTCCATTTAGTTCAAATCATATTTTCAAAGCGGCAATTGTTCAACTGTGGACCAAAGAGCCTGACGATGATCATTATCAGATATCTCCATTTTCGAAGTAAAATTTCTTTACTCGCGCTTAATTTGGAGAGTAAGCTGGAGTTTACGCGAGATCGTTACGGAAATGTGGCCAACAGTAGTAGTAAGATGGCAAAAGAGAGATGTGTTTCGTGTATTACATGAGGGGCAAAAGAGAGAGGCTGTGACATGTACTTTGTATCTTCCTCCCATAGCCTACTGGCTATGGATTGAAACAAAGTTAAGTTAGTATTAAGTTTTACTTCAGTCGTGTCCTCTAAAGCACACATTTTTCCTTGTCAAATAATCCGAAATTATGAACAAATTCAAACTAGAGGAATTAATAAAAAACATTATAACTCCTATAAATAGAGAAGAGAAAACTTTATTGAGAGATGTTATAGAAGAAATATTTAGTAAACCACTATTTTATTGTTAGAAGCAGCTGCTCGGGAACTACATCAACCGACATAATTCAGAAAGTTAGCAATCTGAAGTGGCAGCGAGCAGGCCACATTGCTTGCCGAACTGACAACCGCCGCAGTAGAAAGATTCTCGAGTGGCGGCCCTGCACCAGAAGGCGCAGTGTTGGATGGCCTCCCCGCTGGACTGATGACCTGGTCTATATCGAGGGTTGTGCGCTCTCAGGAGGAGGTCAATGTTAAGCAGCGGCAGTCTTCTGGCTATTGCATATGATGATAATTATAAACAAGTTGTATCGCCAAAAGATTGTCTCTCACTGATGCGCAATCCGCATTGTCAATTAAAAAAATATCGGTAGTGCTTGACCAACATGATATACCTGGGTTTTTTAATTTGAAGTCCCTCCCCGTTAACATTTCAGCTCCTCGCGCTCGCCCTGTTGCGGCAGTACGTCGGCGCACTTGACAGTCACCGACGTCAGGTCAACAGATGTTGTAACCGAGATATCGTTAGGCCATTGCATGACAGGAAAATATTTTTTGTAGCTTCTTACATTACTCGTTAGCTAAATATTTCAATAGGTTACCCTTTTTGCATTTCTTCTGGATGGTCTTGGTACGCTCGCAACTCGCCGGATCCCCTTTCTTCAAAGTAAGTGTGCGTGTTCGTACGTTTGTCTTGGAGTCGCAGTCCGACCACGAACCGCGTACGTAACGACACGTCTCTGTCAAAAATACCGCCTGTTACTTTATGTTTACGACGCTATCAACTTACATGTTCAGTAGACGGAGTCGCTAGTGTGACGGTTAGCATCATAAAAAATAGTGACTGATATGCTTTTTATACTAATGGCAGCTGTAGTTACCTGTTTACACTAATTACAGCTGGAGTTAGCGGTTTCTACTAATGCCAGCTGTAGTTACCCGTTTATACTTGTTGGAGCTGTTATTGGCTGTTTACACTAATTGCCAATGAAGTTAGCGGTTAATACTAATCGTAGCTGGAGTTGGCTGTTTATACTAATTGCCAATAGAGTCAGCGGTTTATACCAATAGCAGCTGTAGTTAGCTGTTTATACTAATGACAGCTGTAATTTATTTGTCTACAGTGCATATATGTTTTTGGCACTATACAGTGTTCTATTTCCTTCGTAAAATATATAAAGAAAATACCGATTATTACCATAATTAAGAAATATAACAGACTAGCAATGCCTCGCGGTTTGACCGTAAGTTAATAACAAAGATACGGTCATAAAGATCAACTTAACATTAGTCATCGAAAACGAACGAATTTACATTCGCAATAATGCCGCACATACGAAACGCGAGTACAAGGTACAAAAATAATATTAAAAAAGTATGCAGCGCGAATATTCAGATGCATTCTCCTAAAGGAATGGGCTAAATATAAACCGACGCGTATACACTTTTGCAAGCTCAACGAGTGTTACCATACAAGGAGCTTTTAAATGCGAATTCAATTGAAATTTTATACCCAGCTCAAGCAATCTGTAGCGGGTACTCGTAACCCCCCTGATGGTGCCTGTAAACCCCTGACAGTACTTATGACCTCCCTGATATCAAACGGATGTGTTTTAACATGGAATAGGCTTTTTAGTAGTTTTTTCACCGCTATATTGACACTAATATTTATGAAGTAGAATTTCTTTACGCACGCTTGAGCTGGCGAATAGCAAGAACATTACGAAAACGAGGCCAACGGAAGTTGAGAGGGATATAAAAGCTATTAATCACTATCTTCATAGATAGAAAGAGAGAGTGTTACAAGTAAGTTAAGAGAGATATAAGTCAGTAAAGATAGAAAGAGTTTCTGTGTATTTATTTACGGACAAGAGAGAGAGAGAGAAAGAGATGCGTGCACTCATTTTATTTCTTTCTTCGTCTCATAGCTAGTAAGTAAATCAAATAAATTTCAAGTTTTAATCATGTGGTCCAAGGTCACGCGTATTTTTTCACAATATCTGTACTGCAGAAACAAAAAGCAATCGGAGCCATTTGGTAAGTACCAACTCCAATTAACAACCGCATATGCAGATGTGGTGCGCTCCATCACTCCGCCCACTTATGGATTACCGGCTACTCACAAGCTACATGAAACTCGATTATTTGGATCACAGATGTCTACCGGTGAATTTCACAAGAACCAGTTGGGCTCTCGTGCTAATTTTATTTTCTTATCAAGCACAAAGAAAGTAACTGGAAGTGAAATACTCACAGGTTACTGTAGGAATCTTAATCAATGTTAAATTGATGATATCCTCATTTTGTAATAAATTAAGGAGTAGGTATTTTTAATACCTATCTATAAACCTATACTTCATATTATAAATGTGAATGTGATTTTGTTCTGTTACACTATACGCTTAAACTAGGGCTATTACACACTACATAATATAAGATAAGATAAAACTTTAAAAAAACATTTTTAGGGAAGGCTTCAACGCTTGCAAAACTAATTTTATATAAACTATTTGCAAAATTGAAAACGGACGTGACTGAATCTTTGCAAAGTTTTACAAGGTTTATGAATTGTTGGCGCTTCAGAATTCACAACGACACTTCTCGGCATGCAAAGTTTTAATTAACAATGTTTGTTCACATCAGATATTTACTTAACAATTTACAATTCTGGAGATTCTCGATACATAACAATAGCCAAACCCTGCGTCAACTAGGGCTGCCATCTTCATAAAAAAAACCTTTTCGTATTCTGCCAAAGAGTTAGTCTAAATAGTCGAAATATTGAATATGACATTCGGCATTGTTTTACTTGATTTGTTCTGACTAAAAGCGTAGCGCGAACCGTACAAAAAGGACCCACAAATACTTGACCGGACCACTTTTGCACTTGACCAAATTGGTACAAAAAATATCCGTGTAAACCCAGACCAAAAGTAGCCCTAATGACAGCAACAAAAATCACTATAACTCTTTCTGTGTTTCAACAAAAATGTGAAGTGAAATTCTTCCCGAGAAAATCCATGTCTGCCGGTATATAAAGCTCAAACCGGTTGATAGTCTGTCATGGAAGATATTTAAAAAAATTGACTGGGGATATTTAGAAACGACAACACAACACGTCCGAAGTGTAACTAGAATTTTTGTCTGTTTAATTAACCGCGGTTCACGCGGAAATTGAATTTTGGTGCAAGCTTTATTAATCTGTCGAGAAAATGCCCAAGCAGGGTGTAGCCAATAAATTACCCGTGCTATACGGATAGATTATACGCGGGTCAAACTGTGGGTCACAGCTAGTGTTGATTGAATATGTAAGGAATAATATTTCGTCTCGGGGACGCGCTGAACAGGAACATCTACCGGGAAGTAAAACGGGAATCCCAATATACTTGCCTCTATTTTTAGCACCCCTTTCGTTGCGCACGAGAATCTCATGGTCTCCCTCCTCCCATACTTCGCCTTCCGCGATAACCATGGTGATTGTCAGGACAATCAAAATAAACGAAGTCCACCACCAATTCTTTTTTATCTGCAATAAATACATTTATTTAACACGCTTAAAAAGGGACCCTGTGTTTAGTAGAAACATTTGTCCGTAAAAAAATCGCATAGCCGTTTAACAGACGAAATGGATTCCTGATAATATAAAATTGTATTAGTGAAGATGTAAACAGACACATATTTATGCAATAATTATACAAAATTACAAAGATACACAATTTATTTTAATAATTGATATTAATACGTAATGTAAAATAAAAAAAATGTGAAAAAGAAATCATTACCCCCAAAAAAAGACAGTATTTCAATTTATCTATGTACGAAAAGAAAAAAAAATTAGTAACAAGTACTGACATGCCGAATAGCAGCAGAATTGGGCAGACATTTAAAAATAATATCAGAAACGTTTAAGTTTAAACAATAAATCTACACATTTCTACATATAATATGTTAATCACAACACTAGATATTGTTTTTCTACCGCTGTCGGCGATACTACGGTTTTTCTACTGCTACGGCGATATTGCATTCGCCCATACAGTTCATCGGACTGACGCTTTATCAAATCGAATGTGGGGGGGGGGGGGCAAAATCAGCATGCTCGCACGAACACAAATTTCTTTTACCAATTACCACAATTACCCTTCCAAGCCGTACGACCCCAGATGTAACTTTTTTACATGATTTTACCTTGACCTATTAAGGCCAATCATTAGAGTGTTACACTATTTGAGGAGGAGAATGCTAGGATATTACTGAAAAACCTTGAGTAGCAGTCGGAACAATTAATAAACGATCTGATCCAACTCGTAACGGATATCCAGCTATCGTTTATCCCGCAAACCTACACGTGAGTTTATGTATGACTAGTCTGACGATTCATATTTGTTATTTATTCATGGAAACTGTTGAGTTGTTACATGTAATAATGGCTACAAGACTAGCTGCATTACGACCACCGCATCAAAACAGGGCTGATACGAAGGCCTTAAAATGACAGTAGTGATGTCGCGTTTCTAGGCGTGTTGTATCACCGGTGACCCGCTAAGGCAAACGAAAGGCAACGCGTCATCATAATCTTTTATACTCTTTTTGCTGCTTATGGACGTCGCTAGTCACCAAAATTTAAAAACACTGAAATAAACTTAAATCT
Source organism: Eumaeus atala (assembly GCA_017140195.1). NCBI lineage: Eukaryota > Metazoa > Arthropoda > Insecta > Lepidoptera > Lycaenidae > Eumaeus > Eumaeus atala. The sequence goes on from JAFELO010001164.1 coordinate 46,806, forward strand.
TTTTTCGTCGAAATGTTAAAATATCTATGGGGTGGTGTTTGTCTAAGGCTCTACTCACACCGAGATGGAAGCGGCCGTAATGGCGGTTTCAGTGTTATATAATTTTAAACTTTATCTATATACTTTAAGTATAACATTCATGTCGCTTGAGAAACTTTTAAATGTCACACGTCTAGCCGCGTCTTCTGGATCACTTGACTCCATCTGTGCAACATAATGAAACTGTTGCCCGGTGTACTGCCGGACTGCGCGGGCAACTTAAGGTTGTTTCAGTGTTTTTAAATATGACCTTAAACGTTTGAAAAAGGCGGCCATTTTGTTGTTACCGATAACCACTTTGTTCACTATTATATTAAAAATTCCAAACGTTTATAAATTCGCTTTATAAAATCTGCCAGTCGGATTTTGAATTCTGAGTTGATTTGATTTTGAGAACAAAGTTGTTTAAATGTTGTAGAGTAGGATTAAACGGTATGTAAATCAATTTCTATCCGCTCCTTGGGATTATAGCTAACAGACTGCGAATATTTCCACACTAAAATTACTTCAGCAAATTAACATCATGTTTTACTCGATTTGAGTGTTCTTACATTTAAGTATCATTCGTTTCTGGGAACTCCTAATATAATACTTAAAGAAAGATTACTTTAAAATTTTATACC